>JABFPB010001993.1:0-22166 GCA_022817645.1 Ceratoteleas bidentatus
ATGATCACCAAAAATATTGTACCTGAAGCGTTGACTGCTGCTGCTAATTGTTTCAGTTCTGCAGAAGCAGATTTAGGTAGAAAATTTATCAAAATTATTGATAAATGACTTCATTTTTTCAACGATTTATGAAAATTTTTGAAAAGATTTAACATTCCTAAAATGTTATTGTATTGTAAGATGCTATTGTAAGATTATAGTTAAAATTTTATGAAAATCACTTAAAAATACCATTTTCATTTGATTTTTACTTGATTTTCGAAATAATAATTAGAAAATCAGTTCATACAATAAAAAAGCCAAAAGTCTCGTATTTCTTACACTGGGAATTTGTCAATTTCAGAAGACACTAAGTTAGATCCAGTGCTCAAGGCCGTCTACGTATTGTCCGATCAGCTGATTCAAGTGACTAAATTTTTCACGTTCGTTCGATCGCATTTCGACCAAATTCCGAAGTACAATAACGACGAGAAACTGCACTCGATACTGAAGACTTCCGAGAGAGAAGTGCATAGAATAATGAAGCTTTGGAGAACTGTGAGAGAACTGAGCGAAACGAACACGAAGGAGCCGAGTCGGGTTACGTTTGACGAAGACGAACGAGTGTTTTTTAATTTTATATCCTGTTTCGAGTTTGGGGAGAGCCGCACTGTTAATCTTCGCACTCAGATTTCTTATTTCGATAAGTGTCAACTTGGTATGTTACATTGTACCGAAATACAATTTTAAATTGTTTCTTGCTGGAAGACTTTGTCAAATGGATGTTTTTTTCAGTACTATTGATATTCGATGGGAAGATGTGTTCTTATGAAGCAGTTTTACAATGGATGATCGCTGCTAATGAGAGCAGAATTCAGCCATTAGTTTTTATGGAATTGCTGATGCTCTATTGGTTAAATAGGAAGTTTACTGATGTTTTGGAAGTTGAAATTTTAAGATGCTTTGAAATGGTTAATGCTGTTTGTTCGTTAACCAGTGAGTTTATTACCATTAGTGAATTAGAAAAGTAGAGTTAAAAACGCTTTTTTAGTTTGTTACTTGAAAAAGATTAATTGTGGATAAAATCTGTTGATTACCATCTTTAAGAGGTGGAAATCTTTTGATTTGAGTACAAACACGACTATGTTTGGAGTATTTTGAAAAATTTAGTTTTTTATTTTCGAATTTTAAATAATTTTTCATTTTTTTTAACTTAGCCGAGTTTATATATGACCGATTTATAAATTATTTTTAATCTGTAAAAACTTATTTTAGCCGTTGATGAGGTTTGTGCTCGAGAATACAATCAAACTTCGCCATGGTGGACCAAAGTGCGTGAAATTTTATCAAAATCGATAAACCCGTTCCACGCTTTGGTCGTCGCGATGACATGTCGAGTTGTGGCAGTGAATCTGGAAAAAACCAAGGAACGGGGTAATATGTCCGGAGACAGTAATGGCAACGTAAAGGAAGACGACGTAAATGATAATAACACCGTCTCTTCCGAAGACGTGCCGAACTCCGAAACAAAAAACGCGTCAGTTACCACTCAAAGTTCGATCAGCGAATGGGAGAACGTCAGTACTGAAACTTGTCAATTCTCTCTTCTGATTGGAGATTTAGAGGACATTACTGTTTTGAACATCATTGTTGGGTAAATAAAAAAATTGTATACTTTTTTATTTTAAATAATTATTAACATTATTTTTAATTAACAAAAGTAATATTACTTTTTAAATAATAAATTAAATTCAAAATAAAAAATGAAAATGGGATTCACTTTTTCATTTGTTACACATATTTTCAGAAAAAAACCTCGTTTGGATGTTACGACTCCGTTTTTGGCTTTGGGGTACGAGAAAATCAACGTTTCTTTGGAAACGATCATCAGTCGGGGAAAAGGTAATAATAATTGTCTAAGAACACAAAGTTTTCAATTAGTCTTTCAGAATTAAAAAAATTCTTCTTGAAAATTCGAGTTTACGAGACTTTATATATTAAAAATATGGGATCTTATAAAAAAAAGTCAATAGGAAATATTTATTTTCACTTTCGCAGGTGCAATATCTGAAATTGTAGCCAAATGGCTGAGTTCCTCAGGTGTTGACCCTTTAAAGTTGGTGGATACAACGGATATCGAGTTCGATCGCGTTCAGTCTATACAGGCTGCGCATAGCAGTGGTGCTTTGGAATCTACCGATGTTCCTGAAGTGTCCGCAGAGCCAGAGCCACAATTAATAACTCCTGTTCCTGTGGAAACTGGCATAGAAGCTTTAGACGAACCGAAAACGTGTCTTTCAGAAACTATAGGTAATTATTGTTGATAATAATTACGAAATTGTATATCTAAGTGTAATTGTTCAACGCGAAAAACGAAAAGAATATATATTTTTAAGAAGCGAAAAACGAAAAGAAATAAATCTCCACACATTCCAAACCATTTCGAACTTCAATAAGCTTGGTTCCCATGACTTTTTACATAATTTCCAAGTGCGTTTGGAGCGATGTTATCGATTTCGACCGAAAACCACGAATTTCCGTCAAACTTCGCCAAATCCGAACCAAACTTGTACGGAATACGTTTTTAGCGTTTTCGCAGGCTGAAAAGTCGTTTTCCGATGTCGATTCTTTCAATCGAATACAAGTAATAATTTGGTCAACTTAATCAAAAGTTTAAGAGAAAATATTTTGTATTTTTTTTATAAGAATATTATAACTATATGACAAAAAGCGTTCAATGTGTTAAAATTCAAGGTAATTCGTCGTTTACTTTTGTGAGTTGATGAATAAATTAATGAAAATTAAAGAAAATAAATGTCTTCATTTTCAGAAAAATTGTCTTTATTGAAGCTGCACTTCCCATATAGCTTAACCAGTAGTGTGCTGTTAGCTAATCTCTGCTGGGAGTACGTTATGTTGTGGAATGAAGACAAAACTCGATTAGATGCTTTCGAGGCTGCTGTGGCCGTTGTACGTCACATTCCGATGAAACACATGCGTCATGGTAAGCAAGACAATGTCTCTTATGGGATTACATGGATGACTGCAGGATCCTGAGATTGCCGAGGATTAGAAAATTGCGACATGTTCTTACGAGATTTCGTAAATTCTGGAAAAACTGAAAAGAAAGGATACTCTCAGAAATTTGCCCCAAAATACAAATTACATTTGCATTTTGGTGCAATCACACATTACAAATTTGTCATTCAGACTTCACAAGAATTTCAGTTTGTCGAATAATAAAAAATGTTATATTATTCTCATTTGATACTATTTATGGTGTTTCTTTGATTTGAATAGGCATATGTAGTCTTTTGTGGACATTGCACGTAAAACAACGGATGGAAGCTGTCGCAGAATTAATGAACGAGCATGGTCAATTACCGAAAAAAGGTTACATTGTAAATTTTAGCGAAATTGGGTTGACAGTGCCTCAGATTCTGGCTTTCCTCCAAACATGCGTCACATTTTTGGATGTCTTTTTAGATGTATGTATTATATAAGAAATTTCCTCAATATAAAACTGATCTGTTTTTACGAACAAGACTTTTCGTTGTTTAATTAATTTTATTTGAATCTTACCAAACTTGTCCCATATTTTGTTAATATTTTTGATAAATGAATGTTTTTAACATACGCAAATTTAATTTATACAATCTATTATTTTTTCTATTTTTTTATTTTTAAATAATTTTAAATCAAACATTTTTTTAATATTATAATTATTTTTTAATTCTTATAATATTTTTTCTAATTTTACTCTTGAAAATACATTCTCTTAAATAATTGTTAAATTTATTTCTAGTCCGAAATCCTCGAATCTGACCGATGTATTGAAATCAGATTCGAAAATTTATGGGAGAATCAGACGAGTGGTCCAGAACCACTAGCCACTTTAGCAGTTTCTCAATCCCCTGCTTGGTATGATTCTGTCATGTTACATCTGATGCTTGCCAATGTACTTTACATGATGGCAGATTTTAGTTTGTCAGTTGTTAAACCATTGAACAATTTGTTCAGCTCAATGGTAAGTTTTTTAATTAAATAAATTAAATGAAATATAATTTGTATTCATAATTATATTAATATTAAAGTATACATGTTTTTGATTACAAGAAATATTATTGCTGATTTTTTTAAATTTGTTATTACAGGAGCAAAGAATGTTCTTCCAAGATATAGCAGACAAGCCAATGTACGTTTTCCAACCAGATCCACAGTTAGATCATTGTCGTACCGAATTTTTGAAACGTGTAATCACTGCTTCGATGGAATGTATCCACCAGGATACTTCAGAAAAAAATAACTTCAATTATCAGCAAGCCTTTATGTGGATGAGCAAATGTCAAACCATGGCTTCCATGTGGAAGATTAATAACGACGAACTAAGAATTCATCAAGTTTGTCAGCTGTATCAAGACGGTTTCGATCAGCTGGCTGAGGAGGTGATGATTTTTATTTTTTAATTGAAATTAAAAATCTTATTTATTACAAGTTATTTTTAATTTCATGAAAAATTAACAAAATTAATTAAATAAATAAATAAAATAAATAAAATAAATATAATAAATAAAATAAAATAAATAAAATAAATAAAATAAATAAAATAAATAAAATTTTTTAATATTGTAAACAAATTTAATAATGAATAAAAAGTAATATTCATTCTGCAATTAGGAATTATGTTTAAAAATGTTGATTTTACACTAACTACTGTGATTTGTAAAAATGATCTTTTTTCAGGTGATTATAGCTGTAAATGATACCGCAAAATTGGCGGAAAATTTATTACCAATAGCAGGAGGTAGAGTCAGAACTCATTTCACAAAAGTTTATGGCCAGACTTTCTTAAACGATGTCTCCAGAATAAGTCCAACTTTACAAACTTATTTGCTGGGACTCGATAACGTACGTTATATTAATTATTCAATTTTGTTTAATTAGCAAATGTGCCTTTTCATCCCCGAATTAGTACTCAACATATTTTTGTACAAATGGGTTATTGTACGTAACTAAAATAAAATAGTTCGTGGAAATCTTTCTGTTTCAGGCTGAATCCAAAAAAGTCTTCACTAATTGTACAAATGACGACACAATAGAGTTGGTGCGCAAAGTGGCGGCAATTTTACCAGAGTCGAGTTGCAATTATCACCTGGCACAGTCGATATTAGATGCTACACTGATATTAACTAGCAGCACGTGACGCAAGTCGGAAAATTGAAAATAAGTTAAGTGTAGTTTACGTCAGTTTTGTTTGTAAATTAATAAATTTGAACATTGCATTCGTTTAAAGTATTTGCAATTTCAAGTTTAATTACTCGTTAATTTATCTTGCACAATATTTGAAATTTCTGCAGATTTCAAATTTGAAATGTTTCCAAATTTGAAATTTCGACATTTGCATGCAATTTATAGGATTATACCTAAGATAAGTTTAGGATTTTTTATAACAAATTATTGTTTAATACTTGTTATGCAGTTGTAATGAAAAAAATTAAAATTGTTTAATTAAACTTGCGACATTTTATTTGACTGACCAGTGAACAAAATCAATGCATTCCACAATTTTTAATAATATTTCATTTATTTACAATAAACGAGAGTACACTATTTATGGAATACAATACTCATTAACTTACAAAAATATAGTAGTCAAAATGGACGACGCAACTATATCGCATATATAAAGATTCGGCACTTTTTGCGAATTCGTGTCTTACAAAAATGGTCTATTGTGTTCTACTCGGTCCATATATATTTCTGCAAAGTTCCGCATTTTTTCGACAAATATTTTCCAACATATGTACGAAAAACGGTATTTTTTAATACTGCAAGCACGAAGAAAGACACTTTCTTTGCACTTGTTGGAAACTTGTGTTCGACGAGTGTCAAATTCACGAAGTGAAAAAAGCGAAAATCGTCAATTTGACGCGAATCGTTTCAAGTTTCATTACACGTACAAAATCCTCATTTTTTCTGCATTAAAAATTGGTCGAGAAAACAATTTTTTCTCGACCTATCAGTTAATAATATTTAAAATACTGTTTTTATTATTTATTGTAAAAAGTATTTGTTAATAATTTTAAATGTCTACACAATATTTTAAAAGAAAAAAAATGAATAATTTATTAGAATAATTTATAGAAAGTTTAAATTTTCCGTACAATATTTAAAATACTATTCTCTGAAATAAATTACTCAATTTTAGATGTACTTTGCGAGACAAAAATGAGAATTTTCGGATGATGCATTGGGGTTGTTTAATAATTAGTTATTGGCAAATCCGCTTATTAAACTTAGCCTCGATCGATTTTATATCGTTATAACTTATATAACACTAACATTAATAGTAACTCTTTTATGTACCGTATTTTTTGAACAAATTATTTAATCTACTCTTGCAGAAGCAGAAAACAGATATAAATTAAATTTATTTAAACGCTATCGCTTTCCTCTGATTTGCTAACGATACATTGAGAAAATAGGTTATATCAACTGAACAGATATAGTCCACAAAATACAGTCAAGCAAACTGCACTAATTAACTGAAGTAACGCAATTGCAGTTGCGTAAATTCAATTTTTGATTGAAATAATGCAAATTTGCGAAGCAAACTAAATAACTGAGTTAACCAGCTGAATATATTTCTCAGTGTATATTACACCTTAAGCATTTCCAGATAGCCAGAATTCAAAATTTTTACTACAAATAACAGAAAATTGGATATAAAATAAAAAAAATTAATAATATAAATAAAATGTAAAAAAAATTAGTAACAAAATAATGAAGACAGAAAAAAACTAAACGAAAACTGTAATCTTTGTCGAGTTATTAAACGTTTCTTTTTATTTGAATATGCAAATTTTCGCTCAGCTGTAATCAATAAGATTATTAGCAAAATTCAATTTCGAGCTTTCAATCTCTGAGTCGTAATTCGTTAATGTCGCAATGGTCGAGCGGTTATGATTGTGGTTTTGTATTCCGCATGTCTCGGAGTTTAATTCCTGCAGCCTCCGCGTTTTATCTTTTATTTTCTCAACTCCATGTGATTGCTGTGTGATTGACGTATAATTGAACAATACCTAAAGCTACGGAAATAATATCAGGGCATTCAGTGATTGTACAATTATTGCTGTTTCACATGGAGTACATCAGATTGATACATAATTGGTACAAGTTGCGGACGTGGATGCTACTGTGATTGAGAAATCACCATCCATCACCTATAATAGATCAATAATTGACACATTTGGCTATCTGGTGGCTCCAAAAAAGGGGTAGATTTCTTCAAGAATCAGAGTCTGATATCTGGCCCTCAAAACCTGAGCATTTTTACCAATTTGAATAAATTATTTAAATTAAAGTTCGAAAAATAAAAATAGAATAAATAATAATTCAGTTATACAAGTATTATCACAATTTTTTGCTAAAAAAACTGTAATCTCTTCTACCATTGTCGGGATTTGAACCCTCGACTCGTCAGTTGAAAGTCTCGTCCCTATCCTCTTCTGCTTCGTAAATTGTAATTTAAAGAATTACCAAACATTTTCTATAAAAATTCATAAATTAAAATATGATATAAGCAAACCTTAGGATGGCGTATGCCAGATCTCAATAAAAACAAAAAAAATCGAAACTCATTATCTTTTCTCATTATACCGTTTCCACTTTCCGCGGTCTAATTTCCTTACAGAATACAAACAGTGCATTGCAATTACCATTAAACATACTTTACCTCTAAAGGACCGGTCCTTTTTCTCGATATGACCGAATAACACATAATGGCGGCGCTGCGGCGCCAAAAACCGGGGGTCCGATCCTGAAGAGGTTAAAAGCATACGGAATCGTTCGTCGTTTTACACATGATCGCTCCGTAGCACTATATTAGTAAGGTACGTTGTGTTTCTTTATCGCTCCCATCAGCAGAGTATGTCCTCAACTCCGACTGTCCAATATTTACTAAACTATGGTCCAATTTTCCCATTGAAGCTGCAAAGGTTATACTGAGTAAATCGATTGCGGGAAATATTGTGCAAATAGTGCAACATGTCTCTGATGGGAACGTTAATGGTGTTTCCCTCAAAAGCGCATGTTGAATCCCTTATAGTGCACCTTTGTGATGTACTCCTGGTTCGTAAATTCACAGTGGTGGATTTCACTTCCTGGACTGCCTTCGGAGCTTAACCATTGCGCCCTGAAACATAAGTGTTCCATAAGTGCTAATATCTCATTCAAATTTTTTGATTTGTACACATTAAAATTAATATTTAAAAGTAAAAGAAAAAAATCTTATCCTATGTGGAATATGTACATCAACTGAAATATAAGTGTTCCATAAGTGCTGAATGTCTTAATCAATTTTTCGGTTAGTTAGGACATGGTGAAATATTTAAAAGTGAAAAGAAATGATACTTTTTTACTTGATATACGCATACCGACTTGGAACGTAAGTGTTCCATAAGTGCTAAATGTCTTAATAAATTTATCTGTCAGTTGGGAAATGTTGAAATATTTTAAAGAGACAAGGAATGATGCTTTTTTACTTGGTATACATATACCGATTTGGAACGTAAGTGTTCCATAAGTGCTCAATGTCTCATTCAATTTTTCGGTTAGTTTTCACATGTTAAAGTAATTAAAAAAATTTTTTAATATAAAGAAATAAATCATGTTTTATGTGCTGTATATATCACTTTGAAATATAAGTGCTCCATAAGTGTTAAATATCTTATTCAAATTTTTCGATTTGTGCATGTTAAAATTATTATTTCAAAATAAAAGAAATAAATCATATCCTATGTGGAATATATACATCGCACTGAAATGTAAGTGCTCCATAAGTGCTAAATGTTTCAGTCAAATTTCCGGTTAGTTGCGACATAGTAAAATACTTTAAAATGAAAAGAAATAATTTTTTTTCTATGTCATTTTACATCACTCGGTAACATAAGTGTACCATAAGTGCTCTCATTCATTTTTTCGGTTTATTTCCACATATTAAAATATAATTTTTGCAAATAAGTTCAACTAAATATTTTTTCCATGTGGTACATGTATGACATTTTGTAACATTAACATAAGTATACCATAAGTGCAGAATGTCTCGTCCAATTTTCCGGTTTGTTGCTATATATAAGTGTTCCATAAGTGATAAATATCTCATTAATTTATGCGTTCACTGTCCCATATGAAAATATGATTTTTACTTGTCAAAAATGGACGTCACAAGTCTGCATTTACCCTGGTCAATAAACATATTGCTGACATGCAATACATACTAAATCACGAAATTGACAAAGTTTGTCGGTAATCTAGACAATTTTGATTTTCGACAGCCAAATGAGACAGCTCGCGTTGACGCTGGTTTGTGTGCAATGAACGGCCTAAATAGATCAGTAGGTCTCGTGCTCGAAATAACAAGTGTTGATTTGGTTCGCAGATTGTCATTGAGATCTTATTATTATAAGTATTATAATACATTATCAAGCGGAACGTCGATAAGTTATAATCGAGTCATTTGTGAGCGGAAAGACGAAAATGGAGGCATATTTTTTTCATAGAAGCTACGCGCGGTTTTGCGAAAGGTTTAATTGCGTTATTTATAAATATTGATTTTTCATATTTGATAAATTTAACTGCCGCTTTTGAGGGTATGCAGCGTCGTAATCCTACGATTTGGCCCGAAAATAATTCGGGAAAGTGTAACCGTAGGGAAATTAATAATTGTTAAGTGAATTTTAAGTGAAACCGCTATATGCGGAGGTAACGTGCAAATAAAATTTTTAATTCGAAATAATCCCACTAATGTAAGGAAGGAATAATTTAATACTGCGAAAAACCTGGAAATGCGTGGTAATCCCTGGATCGTCGTTCTAGTTAACGAATTAAAGGAGATAAGTAAGCTTGTTCTTAAAGTCACTTCTTATACAGGGGCCTTGATGTTTTGAGGGCCTAAATTTAAAAAATTACTATGAAATAAATCATGGTGAAAAGCATTTTCGTCGCCGACGCCTTACTCAATTAATAATTAAACAGATATTTAAAAAATAATATAATATTTAAAAAAAGTTTTATATTTTATGGGGTGATAGTATGCTATTTTTTTCTCGGTGTTATAAGGGACACAGTGAAATTTCGTTAGGTCGCTTCTGGTGGAAAATATATAGTATGGTACTCGGGTCATATTTTCGAGCTGAGAGAGGTTCGCTACCCTTCGCTTCGCCTTGGGAACAAACTTCACACTAAGTAAATTTTCCGTCGAAGTCATATATCGACGTTACATTTCGGATAACGTTGTTATAGCTAAGTTCGACTTGCCCCCTTTACAAATATAGTTATACAATGAAGAATCATTAAAAAACGACGGTCGATTGAAGTATTAAAAAACGTTGATATGTGAACAATTTTTTAACATTTTGGAACATATTCACAGTTATATTTTTGAGATTATTGTTGGGGTTTTCAAAACTTTTCAGACACTTCCAAATTCTTTCAACATTTTCAAGAAGTAAATGTTTGAATTTAATCAATGTTTTAAAATTTAATACAAATGAAACTTTGTAGGACCAAAAAAGATATTAAAATTAAGTTTTGGTTTGAATTGAGTTTTGGTTTGAATTGAAGACAAATAGATATACTTTTCCTATATCAATATTAAACATTGATACGGAATTGTAATTATGATATTAGCGACTTTTGGTAATGTATATTGGCGCCTGGGAGGAAGAACTCAGAATTACGTATCACGTATATAACTATAACTGGTGCCATATATTCACACCGCCAAAATAGTCCTCGGATTGCCTTCGGCGGTTTTCCTGCTGTTTCGGCAGTTTTCATCCAAGTTCGCATTTCTTTCGAATCACTTACCGTAGTCCCATAACTCATTTAACCTTACAAATGTATTCAGAATTTTATATTTAAAATCTAATTCCACCGCTGATTTGATATTGGAAAATATTTTATGACGCATTCTAGCATCCCCTCATACAATTTCCTTCTTTTCGCTCGTAATTGGTGGAGGACCTGCTTGATTTCTCTGAGCACATTTTTATCGTGCTTCTCGAAAGTTTGAATTCACTTGGAGCATATTTAGCGGATACTCCCTTTTTATAGTCAATAAAAAATTCCCGGCCATCTTTTGGAGACGTAAAAAACAAAATTGTTTCGGTAGAAACCATTATTTCAAAGTCTTTTTTTACATGGTTGCGATATTATTACGTTCATTTTGCGAGAAAAATTTTTAATTTAAAATTCAGTAATTTGGAAACTTTCCATTTTTTAAGTATAATAATAAAAGTTTTTTTTATTTTACACTTACATTTGTTGCACGAGAGATTCTGGTCCTTGCATTAATCCTAATATTGTTCCTCTTGTAGTATTCTTCACCCAGCCACCAAGCCCCAATTGTCTGCAGATATCTCTTACGTACTTTGGAAAATAACAACCTAAAACAGAAGTCAGTGCAGTTTTCCTAAAACGTAAATCAATGAAGCACCTCTTTCACAATTTTTATACAAAAAATGATTTCATAGAGGAACAAAAGATTAAAAAAGAAAGTGCACTCTTAAAAATCTTCATGTTATGTTGAAAAGATTGTAATTTTGTAAAAATCCGTTTATCTTAATACAACTTAATTTTATGTTGAAAGGATTTATTTTAAAGTGAATAGGTTAGTTTTGTTGATATATTGAGCAGAAAATCCTTTCATTATGAAACGAATCCTTTCACGATGAAAAGATTGTTTTAAGAGTGTGTAAAAAGGAATAGTTAGAATTTGTTTAAACTATGCAGTTTCTCCGTTTAAACGAAAGCAAGTTGTACAACTTCTTCAAATTTCCATTTCAACTTGAGAAGGTTTTTTAACTTAATTATACGAGCAATAAAATACGATTTTATGGCTGCATTTGACGAGAAAACAGTCCAATTAATTTAAACAAAGTTTCGGGAAACGTAAACCAAATAAACTTTCACGAGTGCTAGTATATTAGTGTTTGTGCAGCCACGTGAATATTAATGTATTCAGCCTAATCTATACAAATCTATATAATACCGTCTTTGTTGTCAGCCGGACGTTAAAGGTAAAGTTAGGCTGCGAGTTTGTTCATGCAAAATGCGGGTACGCTTTGCGACGTTGTACAGTGTATAATATTGTTAGTGTTATCAATATGCATATCCAAACGCTTAGTTAATACTCGAAATAATTTTAGCAAACTCTTTATTCAATGTAAATAACAAAAAAAAATCATTGGAGGGGAATCGAACCCTGGTTTCATAGTTAGAAACAAAACATTAATTTTATTTCACTACAGTGAAGCAACAGAATTGAATTTTTCGACATAAGAGTTAGGATAAAAATAAATAAATAAATTGTATAGCAAATGTGGTCTAAGATATCAAATGAGTTTTCTTTATAAAAAGGTGATATCTAATGTATTTTACACTAATCTGGTATTATAATAATATTTATTGTCAAATAGTAATAAAACAATGGTAATTTTTACAAGTGATCGAATCGAACCAATTTTAAACGGACAAAATACGTAAAAAAACATTCTATTTAACTGTATAAAAATGACTTTCGATTTACAAATATAAAAAAATTATTAATTTGCTTTTTAATTAAATGAACCGTTTTAGTAAAATTTGTTCCAAAGTACGTCGTTAGCTTGCATTGTCGCTGGCGTGAATTTGACCAACTTTTGGCATACAGTGTCTCGGAATATAAGCGGAATAGTTGTTCTCTAAAACTGCTGTTTTAAAGGTTCTAAATAAGGCTGCAAAATAATCTTAAAATCACGAGTTTCTCTGCAAAGTGTGATATAACGTTCCTCATCTTTTATACATTTTCGCTATATGCTGTTCTGTCGCGAATAATAAAACAATTAACATTCTCGTGTGTAAATATAACCACTACCGTATTAGTTATAATTATACAGTTAATTTATCGCGCAGATGCCAAAAATGGCGGTAAACAGTGTGATAGCAATGACACTCTGACAGTTCAATGTCAACTTCGAAAATTTCGAAAAGACATAGGTTTTTGCTTAAAACAAATTTGTTAACAAGACAACATTGAATTCCGAGTGAAATTAAGCATAAATAATTATTATACATTGGTACGTTTTGAATAATTCCGAAAAAAATCAGGATAAAATTAAAGAGTTGACCTTTCAAAGTTAAAAAGTCGTCCTAAACTATTTCATAAACGCTGAAAACGATTGAGCAATAACAAAACTTCATTTTTACTACGTCGTAAAATAATATCTCCTAACTTTATTTACGATCTTTTTATCGCAAAACGTGAAAACTCCTCAAAACATGAAAACGTCTAACTGATTCAAATCGAAGACATCCCTTCTAAAAAGTACAACCTCGAAGTGGTCATAACAACAATTTTTCTCTTTTTGCAAAATTGCAAGACTTACCCTGCACTTTTCCGAAAACTTCGAATTCCACAGACACAATGGGATCGTTTTGGGGGTCATCAGCTGGCATTTTCGCTCGTTAATTGTATGACAACCGTCAGCACCAGTTGGACAAATGGCTCGAAATTTGCAAACAACAATAGTTCGTTCGTTCGCGAGAATAAAAGAAAACCGTGGCCGTTTGTTTGTTCACAGTTAGTTAACGAAGCTGCACTAATTGCGCGCGACTAATACTTTATTTATGCGGCGACAGCCCTCTCATACTGACTTTCTTTTAAGCAACATTGCGAGGTACGATACGTTATCCTCAAATAGATCCCCCACTCGCGGTCAAAGGGCCATCGGGCCATTGACGAGACTTCGACTACCGATTGAAAAAAAACCATCGAAACGTCTATTTACTTTGCAAACAATTCGCGAAAAATCCACCGTTTCAGTTGCATTGCTGAAATTGTCAAATCCAACTCAAATCGTACAAATTAAAAAAAATGTCAAAAAATGCGAAAATATATCCTTGCCTATAATGCATAAAAATATATTCATAGAATGTATTTTTATGCATTATAATTTTTTTAAAAGAAATTTAATGCATATTTTATGTATCATTTCTATATTTACTTGCATATTTGAGGTAAAAGCACGAAGTGCATTAAATATACAAAATGCACTTGTAATATATTTTGCATATATTTTATGCACGTTCATCCGTGTGAGTGCATTTTAATAACTAGTAATATAATATTGATAACGACAAACCGACTGCAGTCAGCATCTCGATTAGTTCTATTCACGTTCCATGTATATAAGTGTGTATTGTCAGCAGAGATGCGTAATTTCGTAATGGATCATTGGCATGAAATTAAAGTAATTGAATTCTTAATTATTCATTAACAGCTGATTACGGTTCAGTAATTGAACGGTCCGACTGTCGGAATTACGTTTAATCGAGTAATGGAAATGACTGTTATTTTCATTGGTCGATTGAAATTAACTGGAAATATTCCTGATGGATTAGAGGCAGAGTGTCCAGCATTCGATTAAAAGTAACGGTAAAGTAATTGATTATTGCGTTACTAATAGATAAGTTACTTTACTTTAACGCCATTTTAGCGTTAATGGACTTGCTGCGGGGCTCGAGTAGATATTGAAGCATTAAGGCGAAAATTCGAAGCATTCGTTTTCTTCACGCCTGGCAACTTTTGACGTGGCGATGAAGGATCCATCTAAATAAAAGTCAAATGAATTGCGAATCGCGAAAACAATATTTTCGCGATTCTCAAAAGATCTCAGTATTCTGAAATTAAAAAGTTCGAAACATTGGGGCTGGTTGGAAATAAGCGCAAGAGCCTTTATAATGCACTTATAAGTGCATAAGTGCATTATAAAAATACACTTTATATTACACTTATGCACTTATAAAATGTATTAATGTAACACTTTATAAGTGCATAAGTGTAATATTATGCACTTACAATTATTACACTTATTTATAAGTGTATCTATAAATAATAGGTGCAAAAAGTAATTTCGAACCTCGCGATGCACTTTAATTTAGTCATCATACAAGAAACGCGAAAAACATTTCGCACAAGCCTGAAGATGGGCTGACTGTGACACGTAATTTAGTGTTACATCTCAGTTCAATTTTACACAGTTGCCACCTGCGCAGAGACATTTCTACGTAAACTACTTATTATTTTCGAATAAGCCACTGACTTTTAAGCATCTGAGCATACTTCTTAGACCTCATTAAGTGTGCAAACACTTGACCCGGTATTGTTAATTGCACTGCACGGACAAGCCGAAAAATGGTGAGAATGAGCGCGACGAGGACGGAAAAGGGACCACCGGATCGAACGTAAAAGTACCGAGAATGACTCTCTTATGCACGTCCGTCTATCACGTACGATGTCTGCAGAGAACTGCAGTACTGATTTTAATTTCCAAAACGACGATGCATTGTTTAAGGTGCAGTTTCCAAGAGCGAATTTGAGTAATTTGACGTTGGATCTGTTGCGATGCATACGTGTGGCAGAAACATTACACTTATGTAGTGGCACTTACACTTATAGTATTTAAACAATTATTTATAACAAAAGAAACTGATAATTCAGGTATAAAATTCGAATATGAACAGAATTGGACACTTATTTGGGTGATAATGTTTTTGGATAATGATAATTAAAGGTACACTTATAAGTGTACACTTACATTAAAAACCTTCACTTGAATACTTATATTTAAATCTTATATTTGAATACTTGTACTATATATTGAATATTTGTAATTGAACACTTATACTTTCGCACTTATATTTCGACACTAATAAATAGAAGTTTCCATCTGAACCCTTATGTTCCAATGCTTATACTTGGACACTTATAAGCACATATTTATAAATGAACACTTATATGTGGACGCCTATACATTTACACTTACATTAGTGGCACGTACACTTACAGTAAATAAATTATTTATAATGTTGCAGAAGGAACTGAACATTGAGGTGTAGGATTCCAACACTTATGAACAAGATCGAGACACTTAATAGATCCTAATATTTATGGATATTGCTAATTACAAGTACACTTATAAACAAACACTTACATTAAAAAAGATGTTTAAATATTTACACCTTACATTCTAACACTTATTCTTAAACATTGTTATTCGAGCACTTATACTTGGTCACTTATATTTCGACACTAATAAATCAAAATTTACATCTGAATCCTTACATCCTAATGCATATACTTAGATACTTGTAATTACACATTTATAAGTGAACACTTATGTCTAGTCTTGTACACTTAAGTACTCTGAAAAATTATATTTTCTGTTGAAAAAATTCAGTATAAATTCGAAAAAAATAACACATGTTCGCTTCCCTCTTTAGGTCCAGCATCTATATTTAATTGACCTTCACCATGTAGGTCTACCTTTTTCTGCGTCTGGCTCATCACATGATTTTTTCAGTGCAACGCCACACCAATTTGTACTCATAATGTGAACCAGATCCCACAATAATTTAACTAACGAGTTTTTTTCGTTTGGGCTGAGTTCCGAACATTTTCGAAACGGGAACAGGTAGATATTAGTGAAGGTATTTTGCATTAAATCATCCCCTTTAGTTAATACTTCACCTTGCATGAAGAAACAAAGTATCATCGATAGGACAAAGGGCGCAGTTAGGTCGCTGAAGCTGTTCTCACACGTCGTTGCTCGACAAAGTAATCGTCGAAGTCGAGTATGTGCGCGTATATTAATAGACTCATATTCTGAGTCGATATCCTTCCATCATCGGTCCTTTCCATAGATTTATACAATTTCTACCCCCACCAAACCCCCGTGATCGATCATTAATAGCTCGATAACTTACACTGCAGGCGAATGTCCACATCTTCCTACCTGTATTAATCATTCTGTCAATTCGCAATCTTGGAAATTGTAGTCTTACATTATGCGAACTGCAGTTGTGTAATCAACGCGAATTTTTAATGCGATTTACGAATCGATTATGAGTTTGAAGACCATTGTGGAATTCGACGATGTTGAGTTCTGAATGGAAAAGGATGTGTAAGCGAATGATAATTTCGCCTTGAATAGATTTGCTAGATTTGCTAGATTACAGTTTCTATTGATTCGACCATTCAGTGGAAAGAAACGATTCGGTGAAAATACCTTGCGATGAAAGACCTATTCGGCGAAACGACATAGTCAGCTGAAACACAGAGAGCCATATTCTTATCCTAAAATACGTATTGTTAATGTGCAGATGTGGGTGTTTTTGCATCAGATTGGGTGTACGAAATTATTTATAATTGTGTAGATATAATAGAACTGTATTAATAAGTTTTAGGTCTTAATTGAAAATTAGTTTTAATTCTCTTTTTTTATTTAAAAGTGTAATAAATAACATTTAGAGTGTTAAATGTGTCATGTATACCTTTTTGACCATTTGTAATCTGAATAGAATGATGAAGGACCAAATATTGATTATGTTAAACAATTCTAATAATTATTTATTTTTACCTCGAAAAGTTTTGCATCATCTCTTGCCCCTCCCGGAGGGCTCCGTCCCTTGGACTTTCCTGCAACTATGATTTCCAAACGTTGTTCTATAATTAGCCCTTCATAGTCTGTATCACGGGCATAAAGTGTTTTGTACACTCGTGTGAACTTGGAGCCTTTGATACACAAATAACTTTTGCTGCTTTTTTAAACCAGAGACGTTTATAATTACACGTAATTACACCTAGCCATAAATAATAAAATTTGTAAATCTCTCAAAATTACTGAAAAAATTCTGGCTCGGTACTACATGAAATTCGGAGATTATTTAAGCGGAGTACTTTTCAGACTGAAATCTTTTCGCAAAAATAAATTGTGGCATTTTTTCCCAGGTTTTCGCGAGTTTATCAAAATTATGCAAATATTTTGAGAATTAAAAAATAATTACACGATGAGTGAAAATTCGTCGCGATTTTTCAGGGACTTTACCTTGATAAGGGTTTATTAAAAATAACATTTTAGTCGATACTTTCGAGTTAGTCATATGCAGTCAATTCGGTAATTTCGTTGGTTGCCCATAAATAAACTCTCTGAGCCGTTGTTTTAAACTATCACTTTTTCTGTAACATTCACAATTCCTCAAAGACAAAAAAATAATAAAAAAATATCTCCACCGTTTAAAAAAGTCTATGGTCAGATGGGATAAACATTATTAAGTTAGAATTTTTGTTTTTAAGTATAAAAAATGTGTTTTTGAGTTAATTATAATTAAGCTTATGTCCTAATCTGTCTGTTATAAACAATAAAAACGTAATTAAATAATTTATTAATTTTTAAATTGATTCCAAAGACTGATTTTTACCCCGTCTGGTCCTATCTTAAAAAGAACTATAAAACATCTAAAAGTTTCTAATGATATCATTAAAAATCTGTCATCTTCCATCCTTCATCTCTCACTTCCAATATCTTAGTTTAAGGCAAGACAACCCAAAAGGTGAATATAGTCGAAATAAGATTGTCAAAGTAGCCCGAACTCTTACGACTTTCTCACGTGTGATAAAGTCTGAAGTGTAATAAAAATTCGTTAATCGATGTTGCTTGAAGATGATGCCTGCAGCGCGCGCACGTTTTCTAACCACGCTGCTCTCAGCTTGCCGCGAGTTTGTCTGAGTCGGACTTCAGTCTTTGCTGATCGTCGAACGGCAGCATCGTCCGCCGTTTCTGTGTCGAGTTTGCGAGTCGGCTGTCGATGCGTTTACTATCAATTAAAAGTTTTTTTCTTCTTCCTTAATTTTCAATCCGAAGTTTCGAGTGCGACTTCTTTTTCAACTAAACTACTTGTCCTTCTGTGTTCTTGTCGTATTAAGTACTATGGCAACATCACTTTGCTTCGAATCTGTCCTTCCTTTCGACCGCTAAATCTTGTGCTTTTTGTATTCCTTTCAACATTTTTGCTTACAAAGTTTTCTATCATTTCCGAAAACTAATTTTCTGAAAAGTTTTTCGTTCGAGTTTCGTCAGAAGTTGACGTAGAGAAATATGTTACGGATCTAATGGGTCTCCTTAATGATGGCAAAAGTAATAATAACAGTAACGACGCCAATAGTAACAATAACGTTCGAAATGATTAGTATAATTTCAGCTGAGGTAATGTCGATCAATCGGTGAGATAACTTCGGCTCGCGTGGGCGAAGATCTATTAAATATTGAAAACCGTTGCTGACACGCCATGTGACATGTTTCTGTTTATTTATTTAATCGCGAATATCAAACAGTATTTCGTAAAATAATTAGATGGAAGTAAGTAATTGAATGTCTTGCAAGATGTTAATGTCTTTGAATTGGATGTACGTTTTTTGATATTGATTTTCTTGGTTTGTCAAATTGCAAAAGGAAATCTGTCTCTAATCTTTTCTAAACTCAAGTTTCCTGAAAATACAAGATATGTGGGCAAAAACAATTGTTTTTGTCCAAAACCCAAAACCCGAACCTTATGAAAATGATTAAAATGGCAGTGCAACTAGGGGGGAAAGTATACTATTTTATACGAGTTTTCAAAAAGAGAGAAATATCAGGTTGAACACTAACGAACATTTGTCTGAAACTTAACGAAGTCTAATTAAATAATTTCCTGCATTAGTGAAAATTTATGAAGTAACCTGTAGTTTATGGTTATTGAAGTTAGGAACTTATATGGCACCAATTAACAAAATATACTCGTGTTTACGATGTGTTAAATTGTGGTTTGCAAAATTTATACGTTTACCAACCACAGTGTAACATTTCGTAAAGTACGTTAACAATTATGCTTTAAACAGTTTTCAATATTCCATATGGGCTGATACAATTAAACGAAGTTTTGTATTCAAAAATATTGTCGAGGACAAACTTTAAAAACTCTAAAAGTTAATCAGAACAAAACTTATCTCGTGACATTAAATTTTTTGTCTATGAAAGTACCCCGTACGAGCAGCATAATAGCGCAACTATTTTAAACTTAGGAGTAGTGATATTTACAGTGAACTACAAGTCGTAAAGATAACTGAAAAACTTTGTTAATTAAAAGTTCGTTGAAAATTCCAAGTGTAAAAATAATTGAACAAGCTGCCGATGTACCGTTTCATCGTCGAATATAATAATGCGAGGAGAAAAAAATATGAAAATTTAACGAAACCTGGAACAACATAACAGGAACAGTAATGACAATTAGGTAAATAAAATACTGTTTGAACCCACCAAATTTTTTCAAATTTCAACAAAAACTTGAAACCCTAATAAGTTTTACCCTTTGACCCTAATATTTTTTTTGAAAAAAATTATATATTTTTTAATGTAGCTCTCGCAAGTTTGAGATTTTTCTAAAATCCGATTAGCATTAATTGCATGTTTTTATGTATATTAAATTTTTGCCTCTGCGGCTTTGGAGATAACCAGGTAAATGCATATTTGGGAAAAATCGAAACTGAATTTACAATGAGCCGTTTTGACGTCGAACGCCCGCGCGGTCCATTGTAAATGGGAATACGTTGGCGCTGAACGACGAAATACCGTATTGTGAATCTCAATTCCCCAAGCTGGCACAAAATTTAATATATTTGATAAAGTACGAATTTTTTCGCCAAAAGCAATTATTTGCCTTCGTTACCGCGGTTCAAAAAATTTGCAAGTTTATTATTTAAATTGTTCAAACGACTGATCTGATGCAAAATTTTAGTTATAAAAATTGCCTAGCAAAAAATTTTACTTTTTTGTTAACTGAATTGAGCGTTTGGAAAGTAAGTTTTAATTTTATTATACGTCATGAAGTGAAATGTGCGAGGTACCTAGAAATGAAGGATGAAGGTAATTAATCTAAAAATATAAGGCAATATTCTATTATGTCAACTATCCGCCCGAATGGATATCGAAAACTTGATTTACGCTTTTCTTGAAATCTTCCTAAGGTGCAGTTATCTAATTAATATCGAGAGACACTTAATGTCAACCAAATAAAATGAAAATAAAAAAATTCTACTTTGAACTTTATATTTGATTTCAAGGTATAATGATACTTTTTAATGTCTTCCTTCAAAAGAATGAATTTGATAATTTGCCTCGGACTATTGACTGTTAATTTGTTTTATTTATTATTTTTTTAACTGTATCCGATTCAAACACATTTTTAAACTTAACAATTTATAATAAAGCAACATAAAACTCATGTCTATAAAAAGTTTTAAATTGTCTTTTTTCCATATTTCCACATGCTAGATCGACAAAACAATTTTTTTAAATTTTAATAATACACTAATAATATATATTTCTACCGTTATCAATATTATAGTACAAGATATCTGACAAAAAGTTCACTCCAATAAAACTGACGATTGTATTTTATAATGCTAGTTCTTGCTTTATTCAACAAGCTGGTAAATCTCTCAAACCAATTGTTATATTATACTCCAGTATTCGTCGACTTAAAAAAATTACATCGAATGCTTTTCACAGGTAAATCCAATAGTCTCTCAATATTTTAAGTGCACTGCGTAACATTGTAAGGCACTCTCTACAGCGATTTTCTACTTTTTAACAATATGGTAAATTCGACAGTAAATTATTCTATCTCACTTTTTTAAGATTGCAAAAAATTTTCCTTACCGTCTATAAAAATGTGGTATATTTGTTAATTAACATCGTTGATGAATACTTTTCTCTCTCGTTGCACAAATATAAAAAATATACTTTAAATTAAAAACTGGGGATGAAAACGAAAAATTATTATTAAAAAGTTCAAATTTGATTACAGAACGATGGGATAAAAAAATAAATAAATAAAAGAACTCTGAAAAAAATATAAATAATCGTTTACCGTTTCATGAAATGTAAAGTCGACTTATGTTCGCCAATAAATCGGGAAGAAAATCCATTTGTACGGTAGACACTTCCAATCCAAACTAAGCCAACACGCCATTGCACGAAAGATTGGGCCAACTGTGTGTATCGTTCAATAGACTTGGTCCAGTCTTGCGTATAGTGACTGTTCGGTTCGTTTTCCATTAGAAGTGTCGATTCGGTTAATATTTATTCTCCAAAATTAAAACTAAATCCGTAACAGTAAATAATAGTTTTTAAGTATTAGAGAAATATTAACAAATTATTTTTAAACACTTTTAAATTATTTCTTAAATATTTTAATATTTAAAATAATTTTAAAAAATATTTTATATAAATTTTTTTTAATATTTTAATATTAAAAATTATTTAAAAAAT
>JABFPB010001994.1:0-22177 GCA_022817645.1 Ceratoteleas bidentatus
CCATCCTACAATAAATAATACTTGGTAAATGGAAATTCATTTAACCGACATATTTGATTCCTTTTATTCCAAAAGTATAGATGTTACTTGTATACATTCCATGAATTTGAAATGCAAAAGTATAAATTGAGCCAAAAATAGGAACGAAATGAATGTTACTAGAAAAGAGCAGAAAAAGTTATGCTAATGATCCTAATGAAAAATTCTTATGTAAATATGTATATAATATTTTACGTAATATCGTATGAAACATTTTATGTACATGAAATTAAATGAATTTTGTCTTAAAAAGCATTTTCAGTAAAATCTTCGATAACATGTCTATGTAAAATATTATGATTTCTCATACATCAAACTAAGACATAATTTATTGTATACAAAATTTATGCGAATAATAAGCCAACATTGTCTGAACAGTCAAACACGTAAATACCTTTGAAACAGGGCTCGGATTCCCAACTCGATCTGTACTTCTTTTTATCATCTTTAAGTATGTTGATTATGAAGCTTGACGACCATGAGAATTATGATGACACCTAATAATTAGCGTTAAGAGCGAGGGTAATGCTATGAAATCGACGTTATTCCAACGGCGCTACGACGTACTTGGTAGGCATGAAGTTTGCAGGAAACTACCGGTGCAACTTTTATCGCGAACACCGTTCGGAAACATTGCGCTCTACTGTATCGACAATGTCTACAGCCTTTTGACGACAGATACGAATTGACATTTGAAAATTTGTTTATTAATGAGAATGACAATAGATATTATAAAATATCCTAAAAAATTTGTCATCCTAAATTTCGTCTAATAACACGTGATAAAGGGGTGTTGGGTGGATAGTGCTGCCATCTACACTGAGAAAAATATGAAGCTATAGGAGCTGAACTGTCAGGCCATTTTAGCCTGATTCGCAAAGCAATGTATTGAGCTTAATAGTCGAGCCATTCCAGCTGTATTGCCAGGCTGTTTTGGCCTGGCTCATAAAGCAATTCGAAACAAGCTGTTTCGAACTGCATTGACAATTAAAGGTTAACTTTCAGATGAGAAACGTTTTTATAAATGTGTAATAAATGTAATGTCTTTTTCAATGAATAATAGGTTTGTGAAAAAATCTTATTATGAACACGAGTTAAATACGATACTTTTTCCAACAAGTGGGTGAGGATCAAAGACTTATTTTCCACTGGTGGAAAAATGTTCAATTCGTTAAAACTCTTCGAACAATATCAGTTAATAAATTATGAAAATGTTATTATTAAAGTTTCCATGTAAAAAGATACACTTCATTTGTAAAAATTAAAATGTTCATTTTTTACACAACCCCATTATAACGGGACGTTTCAGAAACGTTCCTGCAATGTTTCACGAAACGTTGCAGGAACAAATTACCGTTTCAGAAACGTTTTTGTAACGTTCAGAAGGTTTCTGAAACGTTCCTGCAACGTTTCTGAAACGTCTCGTTCTGATGGGAAATGATATTGAACATTTTCCACAATTAGAAAAAAGAAACACTTTTTCCACACTCACTAGTTGAAGAAATAAGTTTATGTGAAGAAAATGCAATTTGTAGATTATGTTAAAATAAACAAACCTTTACTTTCAAATCCGTCGATGTTGACGTTAGTTCCGTGTTAAAAAACCATTAATTAGCATATTGCCAAAATATCCTTCTCCAATCATCCATCCAAAATACAAAAAACTCTTAATTCAAATTTCCTCCAAGTCATTCCACTGAACTCTGAATAACCTGTGCCGAGTCACCTGTTCTATCCTCTTCAGATTAATCAAAAAAGATAAACAAAACAAAGACAGAGACTCCGAACTCTTCTAATCTCAAATAAAGACAACGAGAATCGTCACAGATTCCTCTCTACAATTTTTTCCTCAACAACCCACCTCAACTTATCAAACATGCAAATTCCTACTCTCTTACCACCCGATCCAGTCCCCCTCATCCCACCTCCAAAAATCAAAATCAACCCAACAAACCATCGCCAAATCCCGACTACCAATACCGCTCGAAAACCGACCAGCGATAAGGCGCCTCGAAAATTGGCGCCAGAAATGCTGATGAGTGCGTCGAATTAGTGGCGGTGGTTATTCAGGAAGTGACCCGGGTGACCCGGCCTGCGTAGAGTGTAACAGGAAATATGGCCGCGGAGTTCCTCGTCGACCAGGAGACAGGTGAGAGCCTGCTGTTCGCGCCGAACAACGCCGAGACCGGAGAGCCCGAGGCGCAAATCATCCGGAACCATCGGAAAGTGCCCTTCCAGGTGTTTATCCGTTTCGTCCCCGCAAAGCCTCGCTTATTTTGTTTCCCCGACATTTCGTCGAATTTCCGTCGCTGCAACGCGTTATGTAACGTTCACGTTTCTCGCCGCAGATTCCCAGGAACGTTAGCGAGGAGAAGGCGGATGGTTCGCGGAAGAAAAAAATCAGGCTGCTGGAACCGGTGCCTGAGGGCACCTCCTTCGGCCAGACGAATCCGGTATTCCTCTTCTTGACGGCGATCCTATACTTCCGCTGGTTCGTCGTGGGTCTGATGATTTTTGAAGTGCGTTTTTTCAATTTCAGAAAACTTTTCAATGAGAAATGGGATTCAACTCGTTTTTTGAGCTAAAAATGATGTAACTCAGAAAATAACTCTAAAATAGAGCTGATTATTCCTAAAAATAATTTGAATTGGAGTAGAAACAACTCCTTTTTTAACTCGTATATAAAGCTGCAGATTTTTCTCAATATAAATTGTTTAAAAAAACTATATTATTGATTATTACTATACTATATTAATGTAAAAAATAAAAAATAGAAATCTTCCACATTCCAATTTCTTCCTATTGTTTCCAATTCACTTGTTTCAAAAAACTGAGATGGTCATTGGCGATGTTCGAAAAAATACGAATTTATTAATCAATAGTTTATTGTACAGAGTTAAAACGAGTACTGTCTCGCGTGCAACGTCGCGTAAAATGCTCAATAAATACTTTATATACACGTGTGTCTTTTAGGTTCTCTTTCACGTCTGGGCGCATCGCAAAAACAAGAGTCTGAAGGACGCCAGTGTGTACTATCGCTCGCCCTTCCACGCCATCACCTCCGAGTACTGCGCCCTCTGTCAAAACGAGACCTGCATGAACCGCATCGACAAGATGCAGCAGGCCCGCATGCACCGGTTCCTCCGACAGTGCCACTACATGAAACGGGTCGTTACGTAGTGCCGAAGGGCTCCGTTGGAGCTGCGCGCAATTGTTTTCATTTTTTTGTCGGGACGAAAAAGATGAAATTCACTCTGCCCGTTATCGGGCGGACAAAAGCTCCCGCGTGGCGATCTGACACAGGCGGTTGAAGTCCACGTTCATGTACGCGCGCCAGTAGCGACACCTGCACCATATGCGCGCGGGATAATTCGGGCTCTGGATGCCGTAGAAGATGCGCGCGACGGCGCGACCGGTGAAGTTGGTGTCGCGGTAGGTGCTCATGAGGCCTCGGACATCTTGTACTATTTGCGACTCATTGACCGGCAGTGGCTGCAATCGAACGATTTTTGTGTCAGAAATGTTAGATAATAAATGACCATTGTTTATTACATAGCGTTTGTCTTATTTTATCCTCTGAACTTAATATTTAATATGAGGATTAACTTTCTGGAAAATGAGAGCTTTCAGTTTACATTAAATAAAAATTGGATTGAAGTTGTACTAAAACATTTCAAATGTGAATGTTATAAAAACGTTGATTTATATCGAATAAATCGATTTGTTTGATTTTCTTTTTAAAAAATCTGACTTTTGCAATTCTATAATGATTTAAAAAATATATATGAAATTGTATTGACTTGTCATAAAATCTGCAGAATTTGAGTTACGAAAAGTTAATACACAAGCAATGTTCAAAAATCCGATGATTGCGTAAAATAGAACTGGAAGTAAGTTTACTTTATTCTCTGTGGGAGAATCCAACAGTTTGTCATCTTCAACGAAATATTTTCGAATTTCCTGTTTAAAGTTATTGGACTTCTCAAGAATCTGCTCGTCAATTACTGAACAGTGCTTCACAGTGGGAACGCTGTAACTGCGGACGATTTCACAGATAGAGTTGAGTTGTGCGAGACGCGATGTTTCCTGTGATTTGCTGCGATGATAGAGTGTGTTGAGAGCCTCGTCTAATTCGGAATCGGAGAGGTCTCCGGGAGCGCGAACGCGAAGGCCCAGTGTGTGGAATTTGACTGAGATCTGGGACCGTTTCGTCACGCCGTCGACTGCAATGCAGAAGATACAATTATAGCAAAAAAAAACATTTCTTTTAGTTATTAAAAAGTCATTGTACTACTTGAATTAAAATATTAACGAGTAGCATTACTTTTTATTGGTGGTTGTTATAAGGAAGGTTTAATATATTGTACCTGTAAGCCATTCTAGTCCTTTTAAGTGACTTTTTACGATACCGCTGTCCCAACCAATATTCGACGCGATGTCAATAACGTCGAAATCAATCGATGCATCGTTCTCTTTGTAAGTCTTGTTTTTCATTCCTATTGCAATTGCCATGGCCAAAGGTGGTGACTAAAAATAAATGTTTACATATAAAGAAACTGTAAAGTTAATTTAAAATTTTAGAACTCAAGAAAGTCGTTTCGGAGATTACAATTGCTTGTCAGACTCTTGTAGTAATTTTATTGAAGCATGTAGGTGATTCTACAAACGTTTTCATAGTTTTTTTAGACTCTAAATATTTTTATTTTTTTGAGAAAAAGTCAGTGTTTTTTCTCAGTTGCCATAAACCTACGTTTTGTGCCGCCAATTTCAACGCCCTGGACCCGCCATAGGTCGATACCGTCGCCTTAGTATAGGCATTGGAAAGAACCGTAATATAATTATTCTCATGCAGTTCCAAGTAGCACAGCAGCGTCGAGATGATTTCCTCATTGGTGTCCAATGATTCGACCGTTTCATTGGCCGGCAGCGCCACCTCGTGGCCGGCACACCTTTGCCCACAACTTTTCTGCAACGAGGATAAACACGAGCAGGGAACGAACAATTTGCCCAACAGTTTGCGAATTGTTGATCGGTCTACCGAGTTTGCGAAAATGTGCCGACGCAGTTCCATCTTGTCATATTCTTCCTGAAAATGGGAAAGAAAAGTTACTTTGGTCTCTAAATGAAATTAGATAGATAGATAGATAATTTAAATGGAAAAATACATGCAACAAGTTTTTTTTCCGAATCATTGATATACAGAACATTCTACAAAGAAATAATATTCACATGTGTATTCAAAAACAGATGACATTGCGCCGGTAAGCCATCTCTTCCGGCTCGTCCGATTTCCTGGACGTAGTTTTCGAAATTGGAGGGCATATTGTAGTGGATTACACAACGAATGTCCGACTTGTTTATTCCCATTCCAAAGGCAACTGTTGCAACGATGATCCTGGTGTCTCCATTCATGAATGCTTTTTGGACCGATTTGCGTTGGGATGCTGAGAATCCGGCGTGGTACGCTTCCGCCACAGGCGAGATACGTTTTTTCCCTCTTGGGACAATTCTGGTTCGATCCTGGAAACGATATTTGTGTAGATAATAATTCAAATTTGTGTTTATCCTACTTCCAAGTTTGGTTAACAATTCAATTTAGCATTAAATTCGATGTTAAATAATTTATTAAAATCATTGATAAATAATTGATATATCAGTAATTTTTTACATAAATAATTTACTCATCTAATGGTTTCAATTCCTCTTCCATTAATTTTATTTTTTATTCACAACGATCGTAATACCTCCAAAACTGTTCGAAGCAAAGCAGCAATCCGCACACACTCTTCTCTCCTCGTGCAATAAATCAAGATCGACTGACAATCCCTCAGTCTCTCACTCTGCAGCAATTCCATCAAGGCTTGATCTCGATCAGAGTCCCTCGATACAGTCAGATGCAAATTGTCCGGAAGCGGTCTGTCCGTAATGACTCCGCCTATCCCGTCAGGGATGCCCAAATGCTCGACAATACTGGTCGCATTGGACTTTGTCGCAGTGGCGGTCAGACCCAACAGCACTTTGACCTTGAGCTTCTCCTTGAGGACGCGACACAACATGAGGTACGACGGCCGGAAGTTGTGCGACCACTGCGAAATGCAGTGGGCCTCGTCTATACACGCGAAAGCAATTGGGGGAAGATCTTTGATTATTGCACCGAGGCCCGAGGATCTTTCGCCGGCGACGACGGCTTCCGGGGAAACCAGGAGGACGTTGATGTTGCCTTTTCGGACGGAACTGATCACCTCTTGGCGAACTTTTTCGGTTTGGTTGGTGTGCAGACAGGCGGCTTTCAGCATATGGGGAATACCTTTCACCTGGAATCGAATAATTTTGTTAATTTCATAAGAAGAGATACAAAAATGTATTTTAATTTTGTAAAATAAAATGGTAAAACATTATTTTCATTTCGTTGAGAGATTTTGTTAATTTTATTCCACCCATTAATTAAGTATTTGTGTATCTATTTTAATCCTCTGATATCAGTAATTGATCAAATTATTGTGGGATCTTACTTGGTCATCCATCAAAGACACAAGTGGTGAAACTACAAGTGTAATACAGTTTGAACGCTGAGCGAATATGTAAGCTGGAAGCTGGTAGCACAGCGATTTTCCAGTTCCAGTCGCCAAAGTGACCAGAGTGGAAACGCCGGATAATATGCGCATGATTGCCTGTTCCTGACCCGGTCGGAAACTGTCGTGACCAAACTTTTTCAGGACACTGTACACTTCCAGAGGAGTATCTGTAAAAGTATAATTTCCTTGAAATAACTGAAAGTAAAATAACTAACTGAAAATCAAGTAATTCAAAATAACTCAAAGAATCTAAGAAATTTGCAAGATATTTTCAACTCTCCCTGTACCTGGGATAGAACCGTCGGGTTCCAAAGGATAGATAGGTGGCACTGCGTTTTTCTCCTTCGGCAACAGTTTCTCCACCAATTCCTCCGGGACTTTGCACATTTCCTTGACCATCTAAAACAAAATACAAACTCCTCAGTTCATTTCTCAAAATGTCACGAATGATCTCATCAGATATTTCGTCGAGTCCTACTTGACTTTCTCCCTCGATTTCGTCCTCCCATTCGTCGTCCCACTCTCCCCAGTCCTCAATCCCTTCCTCCACATTGGCGGCCCCTGCGACGTTCCTCGGAGCCGACCTCGAGAAGTTTCTCGCGCTCGATATGCGCGCCATCTCGGCGGCTTCTTCCAGAGTCGGGAACTCGGACGGGATTTGAAGGTCCTCCGACTCCTCGTGTGGTATCAGTGTGTCAACCTTCATGTTGGGACAATATTTGGAGAAGTGTCCGGCCTCGTTGCACTTGAAGCAGTAACTCGCGCCACTTCCCTTTTTGTCGATGAAATCCAGCGCTTCCATATTCGCCTCGCTCGTCGCCAGTTCTTTCTTCCTCTGCTTCCATTGGTTCTTTTTGTACTTCGCGTAGTTGAAGTTCTTCTTGCCTCGAACGAAGACCTAGGGAAAATTGAAAATTAGTAATTTGCTTCAGTTGCTTAGTTCAAGAATGATATTATAAATTTTGAAGAAATTATATTTCATTGTAAATTCTACAGTGACATATAATTGAGTTTCTAGTTCTTTCATAACATAAATTCCAAAGTTGCAATGGTTAGGAGAATGGGGTTTGTTAAATGGTTGTTCTTTTATTTTATATGCAATATTATTTTATGCAATTTTATATCTGATGAAATGGACATTTTGTACCTTCTTCTTCAGGTTGATTCGCACAAAGTTTTCGTTCAAAGTGCCATTGGCAACTCTCTTTTCCAGTTTTTCCTTGTCAGTGAGTTTCCCTTTGGGTTTCGGGGCTGACTTTTGACTAGACTTATTCGCAGACTCCCTGCTCTCGAGAACCCTCGAGAAATCCTCGACGAGACTCCCCGTGCTGACCGGAGTCAATGCGAATCTTGCAACAGCGTTCACGTTGTCAACGTCGAAGACATCCTGTTGGACATTTGTCTGTTCTTCTGGCTCTGAGTCCGACTGCACTGCAGTTTTCTTAGTCGCCTTCGCAGTAGTCTTCCGGGTAGTACCCGTTGTTGCTGAAATAGAATTAAAATCTTTTTAATATTACATAAAATAATAATTTAATGATAATTTTTAATTTTAAAATATAATTTTATCATAAAACTGTTGATTAATTGTTAAATGATCTCCTAAAACACAAAATATAGTGGCATTCTACTCGTAACAGCCGTTTTGTAAACATTTTTAGACTTTTTTGTAACCCTTTCAAAGTTTGTTATATTTATATCTATTTTGCACCTCTAGTTTTGCGTGGAGCCTTTTCCTTCTTCTGGCTCTTCCTACCAGCAACAGCCCTTCGTTTCGGTTTGACTTCTTCGTCCGAAAAGTTGCTACCGTCGCTACTCTCCCAACTCTCACTATCATCCGCCGATTTCGACTTCCTCGTCATCCTACGCTTTCTGTCCAAATCAGAAGGCTTCGAAGCTGCCAAACTCACGTCTTCTTTCCTCACATTTTCCTTCTTATCGCTGTGATCCATGGAGCTGATTTCAGCAGCCTTAAGTGTGGTTTGGACGTCAGGCTTACCGACTTCGAGAGTTGTGGCTTTCATTGCAGGAACAGTGGATTTCATTTCAGTCATAGTTGTCATATTTGCAATTGCTGGAACATTGTTCGTTTGATCACAGTTGGCTTTCTGGACATTGGTATTGGTTATTGCATTGAGTAACGTCGGAGGGAGAGGATCGCTGGTGTTATCTGAGAAGTTTCCAGGACAGAATCGTTTGGCTTCCGGGAAAGATCCTTCGGTGTAGTGTCTCCGGAAATTTCTCACGCGTTTTCTGCGATGGTCCTCTTCGGTGTCACTGTTGTAGATAAAGTCTTCCTCGTCGGAAACGTGGGATGTTGGTTTACTGAATAGAAATAAAATATGAGATTAAATCAAACTTCATAATATTTTAATCAGTTTTTTAAATAAAAAAAGATAGTATAAAATGTTTTCAACCTTAATTGTTTTAATTTAAGATCATGAAATACAGATCTTAAATCTTTTAAATTTCAATGAAAGTCTGAAAAAAGTAAAAATCACCTAACAGGCAAAGCTGTCTTAATATCCCTAACATCAGTGGAACATCTTTTGAGCCATCCCGCATCAACAGTACGTAAGTTCTTCTGCCCACTGATAATCTGCTGAATCCCACTGACCACCGGCTGGCTTTCCCTGTTCTCCACCGTCTTGAACTTGATACTCGAATCCACCATCGCTTCCAGAAACTCATTCGAAATGTCTTTCTCGTTCATACTCTCGTCTTCCCTCTCCCCCTCCTTCCTTTCCCCCTCCCCCTCTATCTTCTCCTCCTTCTCCAAAACAACCTTCTCAACATTTTTCTTCGGAATCTTGTTCGCGGATAGTGACTTCCTAGGGTTCCTCGTGATGAAGTTCGAGCTCTTGAACATCTTCTGCGACAGCTGGAATGAGGAGGACCGTCCCACCAGGCGCTTCCCTGAGTCATCCTTATTTTTCAGGTTCAGCGACTTGTTCCAGACGTTTTTCACGTTGTGCAGGTCGACGTTGGAGCTGTCTGGCACGTTCTCGATCTCGGATTTACAGTCGGTGAGTTCGCTGAAGGAGGTGCTGGTGCTGTCATGGAGGATGGTGCTGCTGAGAATGGAGTCATTGGTGTTTTCGTTGAAGGTGGAGAGGGAGGTTTCGTTGAAGGTGGCATTGTTGGAGTCCTTGAGGATCGAATCGTCCGGGTGTAAGGTGGTGTCGGAGAAGGAGATCTCTGTGAGGCTGTCCTCTAGAGCTCGAGTCTTCAAATCCCAGTAGACCTTGTAGGCTTGCTTGATTTTGATGTCCGCTTGTTTGATGTCAGTCTGAAAAAGAGGTGGGATTAGTTGAGTTGGTGGAATTTGTTAGATTTTAGGATTGTGATGGTTTGGAAATATTTTTGTAGGAAATTAAAGTAGATGGAAATGATAATAGTTAGAGAAACCTGAATCTTCTTTGGAATGAAGAGGTACTATAAACAGTAAACAATAATAAAAACATGTGATTACAGTGTAAAGACTTTTGACGATTGAATGTTGGTAAGTTTGATCGAGTCACTTCGATGGGCACTTTGGTGGTACATTGTCTGCAGTGTTCACTGTTTTGGTGTTATTATTGGTTATGAAAACTATATCGCTCAATATAGATTTCAAGATATTGGGACAATGGAAGGTAAGGTTGAATCGATTTCTACTATAATAAAAGTTAATTTTCTACTTGAAAATACAGCCGATAATATGGAAGTATATTTCATTAATAAGTGGAATAATAAGTGGAACACTTTTAGTTTCATCAACATCTGGTTCAAAGTAATTATTAGAAATATTTAACTTTAGATACTGGTCAAAGATAATTCTTCTTCTTTTCAATTTGATAGACAAAAATTAATGGTGAATACATTTTCATTCATGATTAATTTGAAGTTTGACAAATACATATTCATTCATCATTCAAATTTCCAACCTCGAAATCGGGACGAAATTTGACATTTGCCAGCTGACTTTCACTGACTTTGTCTCCCCACTGTCAACTTTCGTCTCTCATTTCTCGGTTAGAATCTTGACATTTTTTAGTGCACACAACAGAAAAAATATAGTCTGCGACTTGGGAGGAAAGCTGATGAACACTCTTCGAAAATCATGAACTTTCCTCCTTAGTTTTTGTGCAGAAAAAAATTATGTTCAGTCCTCTAACAATCATCCCTCGGAATTCGCAGCAGATCCTCAAAATCGTAAGACTTTCAAGAAGCTCCATGATCAAATGCAAACCCACCGGGAAGAGCGGAACTTTAAGTGCCACTATCCCGACTGTGGCAAGATTTTTGTCCGTAATTCCTCCCTGAAGGGACACCTATCACGACATGTGAACCCCACCCCCAAGAAACCCACCATGCACAGGGAACCGAGTCACCAGGTAACATCTGTTGCGCCAAGTACGACCTCTACCGGCAGTGCAAGCACTCCAGGGAGATTTCTCCGGAGTTCGTCTGCTACTTTCCTGATGAACGACCTGGAAAGTATCAGACCGTTCGTCTGCTACTTTCCAGACTGCGGCAGGACCTTCACCAGAGAGTACTATCTGAAGATGCACATGCAGTGCCACCAGGGCGGCATCCTCTCGAAGTTCAAGTGTGATCAGTGCGAACGCTTGTTCAAGACGAAGTACCTCCTGAAGAAACACGTGGAGAACCTCGAGAACCTCGATAAGTTGCAGTATAAGTGCTGCATATGCAACCAGATCTTCAAGATCAAGATGTTTTGGGTGAACCACATGCGGTGGCATGAAAGAAGGCGGAGGAAGGAGAACCAGAAGTGAAAGAGATGGTGGTGATGTTGATAAGTTTTTTATTGTAGCGAATTTATGAATATTTGAGAGACAATAAAAATGGGTGATGAGGTAAAAGAGAGTTGGTTTCTTTTGTTGGTGTGTACGTTTGGATGAAGTGTGAAATTGTGTAGAAGGTTTTGGGGGAGGTTTGGGTTGTTGTGGATTGGGGCAGGATAAGAATGAAGAGCTATTTTTAGATATGAGTTGATATTTAAGGAGCTTCCAGTTAGATGTGTTTATAAAGATGTTTCACATTTAAAAAAATGAATTGTAAATCAACTTAGTTGACATGAAAAGCAGGAATTGCACTGAAATCTGCAAGAACTATATTCTAATAATAAAAATTGTATTTAAATGTCAAAGAAAAATTAATTCAAAGAATAAGATACAAGTTTTAAACAGTTTGACCCACTGAGTTTGCAGTAATTATTAAAAACACTATTGCCAAGATCATTGCAAATATATGGGTGAAACTATTTGCAACTTTGATATGTAGATCTTTCACATATTCTCTTACTTTTTAGTCAATCTCACATCAATTTATAATCGTGGGTGCATTGTTTAATCGGTTAAATATTAAAAAGTTCTTTAGACTTCATGTATTTTCTGTCAACTTCAACAATTTTTTTCAACATCAAGTAGTTGAATCTTCTTTTACCAAGCTTTTATTGAACTATTCTGATTTGTGGGATCTTCTTTTATCTGTAGTTTTCTTGCATGAAATTTTTTGCTCTATAACATACATACATAATTGAAAGGAAGAACAGTTTCATTTAAAAACTCATTTTGATAACTGGGAAATATATTGGATATAAATACGTAGAATATTTATTAAGAAAAAAACAATGTTTTAATTACTAAATCTTTCAAGCTACATATATCAAATTTGATTAAAATAACAATTATAAAATTAGCATAAAAATCAAGCGAACTAACTCCACAAACTAAATTTGTACTGTTAATTTGGCAAGATCAAATATTCTTTTCTTTTGCACAAAGTTTAATCAATTCCTTTATCATACAATTTCTCTTTCATTCCCTATCTTTCTCAGAAAACAATACAATATTTTATTCGACAATCTTCTTTTAATTAGATACAATTCATTTTGTTAAGAAAATATTCAAGGTAAAATAAAATTCAGAATATTTACTGATCTCTCCAGACAGCTAACTTTCTATTTTTCTTCCTTATCTTTAATAACAAACTTTTGACAAAGAATGTTTTCTTACGAATGCCCAAGTTTTTTTCGTTGTATCAAACATATGAAATCTCCATGTTTTTATTTGTATCCCTACAGTATAATCAAAAATCAAACATCTTAGTTCTAAAAACAACATTAAGATTCCTCATTCTCATTCATTTTCAATTTCAATCTTTCTAAATGTTGCAAAAAAATCTTCAGAATGCTCCTCTGCAAATTCCTACAAACTTTCCCTACATTTCGCGAATTTACCTCAATTCTAAACCACCCTTGCCAAAAATGCTCAACCATTCAACTTTTCACTTCTAAACTCCTTTCCAAAAGCACTCCCCTCTCCCTTTCATTATCCCAAAATCTCTTCTCTCATTCAAAAAACACTCCAAAACCAACTCCCCCACCCTCACCCCTCAAAGTCCATAAATTCACCCCTAAATTTCCCATCATATGTCAACCTGACACTGCTCCCACACCTGAAAAATGATACCAAATACATTGCCAAAATTTGCCAAAAACACGCTTCGCCCCTTCGTCGAAAAACGCTCCAAACCATTCTCTGAATTCGCGCCCGTTTTCGACCTCCAAACACCTGTAAACATAACCTATCCCAAGCCCAGCATGCATCTTACCTTGTTCGGTTGGCGTCCCAGCTTTTCCATAAATTCGCTCTCCCACACTTTGACGCGGTATTTGTACTTCTGGTACCGATTCCGCAGAATCGGGTCCTCCAGGAGAGCCATTTTCCCGAGCTATCGCACAGCGGACATCAAAATGAGCGGGATTCTCGAGCGGCGCGATTTGCTGCTGGCGAGTTCCCGCTTGTCAGACGGCGCGCCAACAAGGACAGACAATGGTTGAACCGCGCGATTTATTTTCAAATGAAAAAAATATAAAAATAAATAAACGGCGCCGCGGTGGCATTTGGCTTTAGATGCAGCGACAATTTTGGTGTTCTTGTTTATTGTTGTCGGGGACATTTTTTTGTTTATGTTTGGTTCGGGGTTCTTTAAACAAAATGTAAACAAATGTCGGTTGGATTTTAATTTCAGGTACGGTGGCAGACGGGCGGGTACCCTGTGTTTAAAGATGGGAAACGAAAGTTTCTGGAAAAATCTGAAAAATAGTCTGAAAATCTCTGAAAAACTTTCTCAGTCCCAATTTGAGAGAATTTCAGAGTTTCAAACAAGGGAATTTTTTTCAAGCTCTGAAAATCTCTGAAGTCTCTTAAAATTGGGACTGCAGATTTTTTCAGACATTTTCAGAGATATTCAGAGATTTCAGAAATGTTATTTCTATAAGAGTCGTTTTTTTAAAGACAATTAGGTTGGTTAATAAAGTCGTTTATTCTTGACTTTTAATTGTTTATTTTCATTGTTGGAGGATGTCATTTTTTCAGCTCGACTGTTATTTTAATTGTCTTTTATTTTGATTGTCTAATCAAACCTAAAATTAGTCGATAAAATGTTTATTTGCGTTCAAAAACATTATCGATTTACAAAACAATTGGAAATGTTCAATCCAAATTTCGATATTAAAGATTATTTTTAGGCCGATTTCGAGTTAATTTCATCACTATGCATTTTTGGTCGTAAAACGTCTATGAGCGCATCTCCGTTCCGAAATCGCATACATTGCAAACAATTCCTGATCATTAAACAATTAAACAATTAATTGATCTATTTCACTTCAGTCCTTAGACAGAGAAATGCACGCCACCGTATGACATTTTTCAGCTCGATTTTCAACTCGAAAAACGAGATTGGTTGTTTTTCAAAACCCGCGAAGTGCAGATTTCTCTTTTACCGAGTGGAGGCGCCACTTGCCAATAACACGCGGGGCGCTAACCCTAACCTAACTAATCATAACAAACCAACGAAGGAGTGAAAAGCACATGGTGGTGAAACGTGTGAGCGAACCAAATTAACAGTCGGTGTGCATTTATTTTCAGTTTTCGAAAATGGTGCAACCAAAACAGGAGACTCACCGAGCCGGTATTTTCAAGCAGAAAAACAAGACGCACAAAACCGGACGTCATCGCAGCAAAGGAGCTATTGACCGTGAAAATAGGGGTATGTTTTTACCATTTTTTCAACATATTTAATTCTGGAAGTCTCTTTACAAGTTTGTTAAATTAATGTATGTAAAATATATGTTTGTATTGAAATTTGTTTCTGTACAAATTAATACATGTTTGTGTAAGTATATCTATGTAAAAAATAAAATATTAAATTAACCTATTAAGTAAATCTATAAATAAATATATTCAAATAGAACCAGTATATTTATATATTAATCTATTGCATGTCAGTAATTCAGAAAAAAAGTTTAAATACATTTTTTTAATATTTTTTATTTGTATGAGATTTATATAAATCAGCTATTAGCTGCTGCCATTATAAATAATCATAATAATAAAATAATAATAAATACAAATTTTCAGGAAAAGTTTCTGTCAAAACTCTAACAACGAAACGAGACAAAAAGGGAGACAGAAGGCACCAAGCATCCCAATTGCGCAAAAATAAACGAGATGAAGTTCTCATGAAGAAACGTAAATTGGGAGGTTGCCTTTCAGAAAATCAGTCTTATGCTCCAGTACTGATCACGGTCATTCCCTTGCAAGAAGATGTCAACATAGAAAACATTGTATCTTTGTTGAAAAATGCTGATGAAAGTGCCACCACTTCCCACACTGGAAATGGAGTGATCCATATTGGGTACTTTTCTATTTTTGTCACTTCAGTGTATCAAAGAAAGATTTGTATTTCTCATAATAACTCATTAAATAATTTATCATTTACTATTTTTCAGACTACCCAAGTTCAAACAAAGGTTTTCAGTATTCACTCCTCCTATTGGAAATACTTTGGCAACGTTGGACGCTGCAAAGATTTCGAATACCATTTTGCTTGCTACGTCTGCTACTTTTGGGCCTGAAAACCACCAGACAACTGAGATTGTTGATTCGTGGGGCGAGGAAATAATGAACGCACTTCATGCTCAAAAGTTGCCCACAACCATAGTCACTATCACTAATTTTGAGCAATTACCAATTAAAGTAATTTGATCAATCAATATTTATATTCATCATTTATTGGGATCTAAGATATTTTAATGCGACATCTGATAGAGAAAGTATGAACTTTCGATATAAAATGAACATTAGAATGACATAATACACTTTTTTACTGAGTTTCACAATTTAATGTAATGTAATGAGGATTAAATAGAAAAGCAATTTTAAATTATTTAGTCTCACAATTGTTCAGTAAACCGTGACTGTCTTAAATCCTAATATGAAAAGGAGGTAATTAAAAGTGACTATTAATATTGACCAACTTCAATTTATTACAGAAACGTCAAGATTTCAAGAATTCTGTTCAGAAAGCCATTGCCAAGTGGCTTCCGGAGGAAAAACTCGCCACTTTGGATAAACCTATGGATGCGTTGAATCTTTTGAGGAGAGCTGGAAGTCAGAAACAGAGAGATGTTACTTTCAGAGATAAACGGTCCTATATGTTGGCAGAGTCTGCGAAATTTAATACTGATGAAAGTGTAAGCAGAGAGAAGTTTCAATTTGATAATGATGAAGTCCTATTTCTGTTAAAAAATTAATTTTTAATTAATTTTACAAATGCAATTTTTATAGGATCCAAGCAAGGGAACCTTGGAACTAACAGGATATGTGAGAAGTAAACCTCTGTCAGTCAATGGTTTGATACACATTCCTGGAATGGGAGATTTCCAGATGTCGAAAATTGTTGTATTAAGAGATCCGCATCTTTTGGATAAAGCTCGCAAAAATGAGGAGACCATGAAAGATGTTCTTTCTGTGATGGTTGCGGATCCGGAGAAACAAGTAAATTTCAGAAGAGAATGGATTGAAAGTTTACTCTAAAATCATTATATTTAATAAGTTCACTGATTAATTCATCTCTCTTTTTTTAAGGAATCTTTGGACATGGAAAACGTGTCTCAAGAAATGGACGATGATGAACAAACCTGGCCTACTGAGCAAGAGTTAGCCGAAGCTGATGCCTTCCGAAAACGTAAAATCGTCAAAAAGGTTCCTAAAGGATTTTCAGAATATCAAGCGGCTTGGATTCCTGACATCGACGGGGGTAAACTTTGTTTCGATAATATCCATTATCATAACATTGCAAAATCAGTCTAGACAGTTCTGAAATATTATATATTTAATGTTTTATGTTTGATGTTTCAGAGGAGTATGAAGGTGATTCGAATGAAGACTCGGAAGAGGAAGAAGGAATGTCGGTCGAAGGTAGTGACGAAGAGAAAGGGGATGAAGAAGAGGAAGATGAAGAGGAGTTTGAAACTATGACCATAGGAGATGCTTGTCCTGATGACCAGAAGTATGATGAGGACATGGACTTTCAGGAGGAGAGACAAGCTCGAGTCAGATTTATGGGTACTTTCAGAGCCAAATCAATAATAATTTTTGTTAAATTGTATAGCTTGCAAATAATATTCATTTTTTTATTATTGCAAAAAATGAAATTTCGGTTCCTAATTATCATTATTATAGGAAAAAAGCTTTTAAAAAGGATCTAACAAGGTTTAATGAAAAATATGAGTTGATTTTCTAACTTGTTTCCGTTTCTATTTGCAGAGGCAAAAGAAGATGCGGAATTCCCGGATGAAATCGACACACCTCAGGACCAGGAAGCAAGAAAACGTTTCCAAAAATTCCGCGGTCTGGAATCGTTCCGCACCAGCAGTTGGGATCCTAAGGAAAATCTACCGAAGGATTACTCGCGAATATATCAATTTGAGAACTTTGATCACACTCGCAGGCGAGTCATGAAAGAGCAAGACGACGTTGAAGGAGCAATGGTAAATTCATCATATTATATTTAAATTTTCGACCGGAGTTAGCATGGTTTTAATCATGTAATTTAAATGAGTGGTTCAAATTAATTGAATAGATTTTTTTTATTTTACTTGATGATTAATGCTAATTTTTATCATTTATTTTGAATGTTATAATATGGTTACTTGCGAAAATGTTGTTTAATGTCAAGATCATATTATTTTGTTGTTTCTGGTAACACTGAATTATTTTTGATTAATTTTATTAAATTTGTTCATTCAAATTCATTTTAGACATGATTTTAGCGCTCATGTAAATTCTCAGATTTTATAGAAACTGTCAGAAAAAAGTAATACCGTTCGAACATATGGATCTTTACAATGTCGAAGCAATTATTTTTATGAATAAAAGTGTTTGTAAATATCCTTTTTTTCCATTGGCTCATGCGATGGATGAGCCAATATAAAAATAATTATTTAACCAATATTATTGAAACCAATAATGAAATCTTAAGAAATTAAATGATGAAATCAAATTAATTCGAAAAAAAGTTGTAAAAGAAGTATTTGCACTTCTAGTTAGAAGAAAGTATAAAATCATATACTTTGACTAAAATGAATTCTCTAATTTGGGCAAAGTTAATCAAATACTGTAAACTTTATCTAATTATAAAGAAGTATTGTTTCTTAATTACAATGACTGAAAAAGAACCATAAATAACTCTAAGTCAATATAATATGTTTTCAAAAGTAGTAACAATAATCGTTACTCTTTTTGAAAAATTATTTTAATAAATATGTAACACATTTTGTATTAAATTATTATTTCTTTTATTAAACTTTGATTAAAATCATGATTTGATTGTTTGGAATAAATCATGTCTTTTCAAAATAATCATAATTACTTCCAACTCTTCATTAAACACAAAAGCAGTTCAATTAAATTCCAGTTCTTTGTACTTTCAGCCTGGAAGTTACGTTACTATCCACATAAAAGACGTCAATCGTTCTCGTTTCGATGCATTCGCAAATGTGGAAAACCGTCCCTTGGTTGTTTTGGGACTTATGCAATACGAGTGCAAGATGTCATTGCTGAATGTGTTCCTGAACCGAACGGACGGCAGCGATGAACCAATCAAATCGAAAGAGCGACTCATTTTCCAATGCGGTTTCAGGAGGTTTAGCGCGTGTCCCATTTACAGTCAACATACGAATAGATATATGAATAAGTTCAAGGTAAAGTTGGTTTAAAAATTTAGTTTAATAAAAAGGAAACATGTTTCACATTAGACCCAAATAATCCATTTTTAACTTTGCATTCATTACAGATGGAAAGGTACTTCCAGCCAGGATCTTCAATCGTTGCCAGCATGTATGCTCCAATAACATTCCCACCTTGCTCGGTATTGTGTTACAAAGAGAAGACAAACGGGACATTGGTAAATTTTAATTTATTACAAAAAACTGTTGTCCTAAGACGTTTATACTTTTGAATTTTGTGGACTCATTATTTTTTAATCATATGTTTTAGGAATTAGTTGCTACTGGTCGAGTATTGTCAGTCAATCCAGACAGACTGATAATAAAAAGATCCGTCTTGAGTGGACATCCATTCAAAATCCATAAACGTAGTGCAGTCGTGCGATTCATGTTTTATAATCGCGAAGACATCGAGTGGTTTAAGCCCGTTGCATTACATACGAAATATGGACGTAGTGGCAATATCAAAGAACCATTGGGTAATTTGTTTATTTGAAAAATTTTGTCCTAGAAAAGAAACGTAGATTGGATATATTTTCTGTAAACATATATTAACAATATATTTTCAATATATTTTACATATTCATAAATAAATAAAGTAAATATTCACAATGAAATGTCAATATATTGTCATTGTACTGAAAATATATAATTCCAATATATCTTCATTTTTGCCAAGGAAATATTTTAATTAATTTTTAATATGACTTTATAAAACCTAATAAATTATATTTGTTCTATTTCAGGTACACATGGACATATGAAGTGTGTCTTCAGCAAACCAATCACATCAAACGATACCATCTTGATGAATCTTTACAAACGAGTGTTCCCCAAATGGACTTACCAACCCTTATACATGTAATCCTTAGTATGTACCTCGCTAAACGACTGTTACTAGTATATATATAACTGTTTCACTCAGAAAAATTTGGTTGAATCGACCGAAATATGCCGTTATTATAGTAATGATCATTTAGTAATGTTAACATATGTTTTATCAACCAAACTCTTTCTGAGTACATTCACAAATAAAACTAAACAGCAGTTCGCTTATGTACATAATCAACACAAAATATGCCAATCTATTATTTTTAAAACGCAAAGAGAAATCGCGACTTTTCAAGTATACAAATTTGTTTGTAATTACCCGAACTTTCTGTAAAGTTACAACGTTCAGTAATAAACGAATCAATACGAATCTTTCGACCACTTGAGTCTTCGTCAAATCCGGATTGTTGGTTCGCCTAAAACCGGGCTTCGCGCCTTCCAGAACTTCTTCAAATTAACGATCCGATCGAACGCGTGAAAAATGAACTTCGCCCTTCAAGCATAATTGGATCTTAAACTCCGTTCTGTGAAACCAAATCCCAGCATTCGTCGCCGAATATGCGGGAAGCAGATAACAGCGCAATCGATAATCATGTAATGCTTTTTATTTCCGCGGAACAAAGCCGCCCGTTTGTGTTTGCATCTTCGTCTCATAATTGCTTTAATGGACGATTTGCATTTCGCGTCATTATTACTGCCACTTTGCGTTATTGACGACGTCACGAACGATTGCGATTCGCGAGTCGGCAGACGGAAATATAGAGAAAAAAGGGGGCGGAAAGGTGACTACGACACGCGGTGCGCTGAAAACGAAACAGCGCGACTCCTCGTGGGAGCGGAGCGCTTACAGCGTTTGCACATTGGGACCCGCTGCGCCACTTTCTGGGCGGTTTCGAGAGATTGTAAAAAAAAGATGTCTTTCGGTGTTTGCACCTGCGGTTCCTAAGGCATCTGGAACTTTCGTTTTGTTCGGTTCGAAGGGGGAATCGAGAGGACGTTTATTGAAAATTTCTGAATTACAGAAATTTTTGTTGCGTATTTTGTCACTTTGAGATGTATGGTTGAATCTCATGTTGGTGGATTTGTAAACATTGATAGGAAAATGGTTTAATTGACGGTGTATTTAAATTCAGCTTGGAACATTAAACATGAATATCTCGAAAACTTTTTTTCGAAAATTATGGGATTTTTTTCTACGTTTTTTCTACACTAAATTTGGGAGGAAGTTAAATTTTTAGACCAATTTTAAGTATAGTTTTTGAGGCATTGAATATTAAAGATAAAACGAAATAGCATTACGCTTGTGGAGATTGGGTTTAGGTGGCATAGATGAAATTATTTCGTAACACTTTTACCACTAATTAATAAAAATAAACTAATTGCATTCTAGTTTATAATATTAGCAACACCGAAACCAAATTTGAACACGATTGACAGTGTAGTTTTCGAGAAATCGTAAAATAAAATGTCAAAAAATGCTAAATGACACTAAATTTAATCAATTCAACTTCCTAAATCATTTAGGAAATCATTTAGGCTAAACACACAAATCAAATGATTTTTAATGTTTAACTACAACCTTATCTTGTTTAAAATAAATATCTATGATGTATTACAAATACATACTATCCAATAATACTCCATTAACGATTTTAATATTGTATTCGGTGTCATAATTTTCATGTTAGTGGTTTCTTCGCCGACATCGTCCTAAGTCTATCAAAGCACCTTATAAAGTAGTTTGGTCGTCATAGACGCTAGTCAGAAAACAAGATCAAGATTCTGTCTTCTGTTGCGTGTTCGATGGCATTATTTCTTCCCGTGCAGCAGTAAATAAAAAGTGAAAAGTTACCAAAAAAATCTCAAAATAGTTTTATCTTCCCTGATAACCAGGGATCCCCGATTTATGCAAATTGTGTTTAAATTTGCATTCAATATATACAAATCTATGGTACCTGGTTATCAGTGTTTACTTATTTTCACATAAACTATCAATAAAAGCATTGATTTCGAACTACCTACTATCCAAATATGTGCGAGATAATTAAAACAACACGTTTTCGGATAAAAAGTAAGGATAGATATATTATTTTTTAAACAAATAACATATTTATTATGTTGTCTCTTTGTGTGCTAGATTTTATTTCACACGAATTTTTAAGGTTTTTTTTCAAAATATTCTCTATAAGAGTCCGTGTAAAAACAAGTGTTTTTCAGCCCTTGAAAAACAAACTTGAAAAAATCGTTAATGTTCTGTTCCAAACTTGAAAAAATTTGGAACAGAACATGAACAATTTCATCATATCTATATACAAGTGTACCAGAAGAATTTGTAGTATTTATCTAACTAAATGTGTCTTAAAGTAAGATTCTAGAATCTTCAATCTAAAAAAACGCTACAGAAAGGAACGTTTTTCAGGAACAGCATTGTTTAAGTCAATCGAATGTTGTGAAACTATTCTTTTTCATTTTTTCTCAACTCAGATTAAACAATATTAACGAATATGGGATTGGTACAATGCTGTATTGACGAATATGGAATTGGTATTAATCATGTATTGGTTAATATGGTTCTATCGTTTCTCTTTTTCTGGGTAATTATACCAAATTTGATCTAACTGATATTTATTTCATGTAACTAAGGAACCTTCTAAAC
>JABFPB010001995.1:0-22177 GCA_022817645.1 Ceratoteleas bidentatus
AAAGTAAATATGGTTGAATTTAAAAGTCGGACTTTGAAATTCAAGCATATTTACTTGCAACTGAATTAAAGTAAATACGCTTGAAAACTGCACTATTTTTTTTACAGTGTACGTTGTATATATTGCACTTTACTTTCTAATACACACTTTAATTCCTAAAATAGACTTTACTTTCTAAATAAAGATTTTTATATCTTTACTTGTTTCCGTTTCTAGATATGACTGGAGTTATTTTGTCTTACGCCCTTTTATAACTGTGTTTTGAATATCCCCACCCAGTTTCGAAACCAAACTTACTCCTTTCCACAATTCCTTTTATTCAATGACCTTATAACCGGTAGCCCATGTAATAACCATAATTTTCACCAATAATTTGTAAAGAAAAGAAATAAAGGAGAAAGTTTAAGGAACATTTAACCTGCCTCTTTTCATACCTTTTTATGAATACCCCTCTCATTTTTGTATTTAATGATTTTTTTTATCAGGAAGGTAAGACAACGTACGACTTTTTCACCAATGATTTGTAACAATGAAAAAGGATATAAAATTGGGACGAACTCTTAGACTTCTTAATTACTATTTAATTTAGATTTTTTTAAATTAACTTACCTTATAAGTCATCTATAACCTGGACTGTTTTTCTTGTAGAAATGATGATCCGAAAAGTAGAAGAATACAATTTTAGGTTATATCTAAATAAGTGGGAAGGTACACCGAAAGAAACTGCAATGGAAAATTAATAAGATCATTTAGTCGTTTATTCATCCTACATTTACAGAAAGCTAATGATGCTCCGTAACTCTTGAACGTAAAGACAGTTAGGACATTCATGTACAACGCATAGAGAGCTCCGTCCGTTACGTAAAACAATCGTACGACTCGCGTGACTTAAGTACACCCTACGGCCGATAGATACACGATTATATACAACACAATTAGTACATCCGCGCTATTTACACTCCAAAGATCTGTGTAAAAATACAGCCGCCCCTATCATTTTTGTTTTGTTTTGTTACGGTTAAAGGTACGTGACGAAAGGTCGCCGGCCTAACGGAAAATCATCGACTTCAGCTTTCCCCCACCATCGTTCCCACGATTTCTACTGTAAATCAGCATTTATCAATTTTTCGTATGCTTCAAAATTTTCAAAATTGGATTTCTTCCAAACTTAAAAAAATTTTTCAAGTCGGACTGCCAAAATTTCCGAATTTTACAAATCGGATTTCTTCTAAAATTAGCCAAATTTTTCGATTTCTCCTCGATTTGACTTTAATAAAAGAGGTTCTCTCGTACGAATTTTCAGTAGAAACCGCGACACAAGTGGGGCAGATTTGGCCGCGATTTTTCCAAATCATAAACTCATCGCACGTCACAAGTACACTTCGCGTTTTGTTTTTCGCATAATCCACGATTGCGCCGGAAACCAAACCAATCGAACACGCTCGATACAAAAATAATAACCCCGTCGAGCGGCGATGCACTTTGACATTTTCGTTTCGAAAATACGACAGTTCTCACACGCTTGGGTCGCTCGGGTTTCGCCCCCTGTCCCCACGCTTTTAGTAATATTAGTTTGCTTATGACGGTGCTTTTGACGCAGATTCGTAAACGAACGTAACGCATTGGAAGACCTGTAAGTACGTCACAAGTACGGCCAAACAGCGATCGGTTTGACGAACTTAACTCGAGAGCTCAACTTAAGCTAAACGATAATGGACAGTAAAGCGCCGTCGAAACTGGGCCACGCGTTTCCTCTTGGGAGTAGCGGAATTCGGCCCAGTTCCGAAAATGTCGAGAGGCCGCGGGACCGTCGGATGGCCGAGAAACTTGCTCACTGTTGATGGTGACAATTTTACAAGTATACTGAAAGTTTCATAATTCGGTTAGGTAGTATCTTTTACATATACATTTTTTGTACCTGGCCAGAGACACTACTGTGTCTTTTGATACTCAAAACGACAGATGTACGAAAATGTTTCGGTCTACTTATAATTTTGTAATCCCAAAGTTACGCAATTTTGGGATAACAAAATCAAATCGGGATTACAAATTACAGTTTTGAAATTCCTACATTTTGTAATCCCAAGCGTCCCATGGTGAATCAAGATAGACGTTAGTTGTCGACGCCAAGATTAGGCAGAAATACATTTAAGAACATCCTACTAAAATTCTCATACATCAAATGAATTCACCATGAAAAACTAAATTCTCTTAAAAAGCAACTGTTTTCATTTCAAACACTCCTGTTTAACTCCAAAAACATTAAACAACTTTCTATGTTAGTACAGAAGTCTTTGAAAGAAAAACACTGTTTGCTGCGTTTTAAAACCCTCAATGTTTTAAATTGTCACAACAGTGTCAGTTTCTCATCGGGACGGACTCGTGGCCGGGTCTTACGAAATAAAATCACATTTGTCACTTAGTCTCGAACCTTAATTAAGCTTAAAGTAAAGCGCTCGGCCCCGGCGCAATTTCGCCCGAGCTCGTCCGAGTGCGGAAAAGGGCTGCGTTTGGACGCGATCGACGCTCGTTGCGCCGGGACTTGACACGTATATTCTTACCGTGTGGTAACGACGAGGTGAAACGCAAAGTGGTCGAGAGTAATTAGCGGTGTCTAACGACGACGTGGGGTACGTTAACTTGTATTGTATGTATATTATATACAACATCACAAAAATAGAAAATATTCGACTTAGCAGCCTGTCGCTTTGCGTTGTTCACTAGTTTGTCGTTTTTGTGGTGCATACGATTACGGCTCTCGTCTTGCCGGATCAACTGGTTCGCGGATTCTAGCTACGGGCTCGTGGCGCTCGCGTTCGAGAGTCCATTTTTTTATACCGTAAAAATGTTTCAAAAGACAAAAATTTAATTGTTACTTTCAGGTCGTTCAAAACTGCTCCTCGAAGAACCGATTTTAAGGAGATAATCACAAAAGTTGCTTACTTAACCTCACTTTTCGACCGAGAAAGAGAGAGTTTCTAGATTGTGTTCGATGTATTAATTGATTGCTGTCCAGAATACGTCTGGGTGTAATGGAATAATCGTATAATAAAGTTGGAACTTTAGGATTGCGTTCAGTCTTGAAAAGGGGAAAAAGTTGGAACGATCGAACGCGAGCTCCATTTTAGGAACAACATGTGGAGTTAACAAATACTCAGTCAGGATCGATGAAGATTCGCGGGTTCCGTCAGTCAGCCCGCCCAATCCAAGGACGAAGACGTTTGGATGCTTGAATTCGCGCGACGGAGTGTCTGTCGCGGTGGCGGATGACAATGGCGCGCTAATTGACCCGGTGCTCCGTTTCCGTCAAGCGGGTATCGACGTCGCGAAATTGGCCCGACCCTTGCGGGCTTCGGAATCCACGAACGAAACGGAATCTGCTGCGACACGGAAATCAGGCGTCGTCCGAAGAACAATGGTAAAACGGCAGTGTCTGTAATTCGTATTGGCACGTATCACAGTGAACGAGTGGCTTAATAGGCGTTTGTAGTGGCTACATGGCAACATTTCAGCAACGCGAGTTGGCGAGTGGAGCGATCGACGTCGATTTTATTGCATTTCTCCAGGGCCAACGCCTGGAATCGTCGTTTCGTCAACGTAGGTTCCTACATTACCGACTGATGGTAAAAAGGGGGAACAAGCCAGAAAAAGGAGGGGGAAAGTGGTTGGGGGAATTCTCATTCGAGTTGTTTTAATATCCAGAGAGCTTTTTGGGTTTGGAGAAAAATGAGACGAGTTGCGGGTCGTTGAAGTCGCGAGGTGAAGTTTGAGAAATCGTCCACATCGCGACTTTAAAGGCTTGTGAAAGGAAAAGGTGTTGGTTTTGAGGTCTGGAGATTGGAGGACTTGGTTTTGGAGACTGAGAGAATAGGAAACTGGAATGATGGGTGTGGATTTTGAGTTTTGATGTGTCGGTCGGTAATGTAGGGTCCGTTAGGATAAAGCAGCGGATGCGTACGTGTGGTCAGCTCAGTTGCTTTATAAAATCGACAGATCACTTTACAGTAAGTCGTTTGGTCCGATACGTCGATCTTTGTTTATTTATCTGCTTTATACATAACAATAGAAATTCGAATAATAAAGGCGCCGCTCCTCGAGATCGATTGAAAATATATAATGACATCTCGCAGCGGTGGCTCGAGTGGCGCCTTTATCACGTGACTTCTCTTCTCGTTCGTTTAATTCTAAAAAATATTCGAGTCATCGAACTATTTGGGTTTATCTCGTTACGATTCAATTCCACGCTAGATAACTTATTACGATTGTCCCTAATCTCTGCCGAAAGACAAAGTGTCCTCAGTTTCGTTAATTACTTGTTCCCGTCCTAAAGCCCATTCGATTGGCTGCCATGGTTTACCGAGAATGATGGGAGAAATCTAAGTCAAGGGATTTCTCTAAAAGTTTCTAGATTTTGATTAACGATTTACGTGAAAAATTTGTATTTTAAGGCGAATTTTCATTTTCGAACTTTTACAAGGAGGAAATTAACTGTGTACAAATGTAGAGTAAATCTGTTAAGAAACAGAAAGCAGATTTGTCCCACATTCTCGCGTTCGTCTCCCGACGTGAACGGCGACGAAAAAAAGGTATTTACAAGAGTCACCGTCTCACGTAAAAAACCTGCGAAAAGTCCGTGACTAGCTGGTTAAATACATCATCGTAGAAACGGCTTTTCGTCGCCGCTTCAGGAACGTTTCGACGAGGCTTAAAGAGCAAATCACAGTGAATCTTATTTACACGCACGTGTATTCCCGTACTTCAACTTCCGGCCACTTTATGCGGCCATTAAATTTTCACTGTCGAACGTTCGATCTCGGACTCCGTGACTGAGACTTCCTCGAGTAAATTTCCATCAATAACCCGCAAAAATCGCATTTCCGGTACTTTTCTCGACGAAAAACTGCTTATTCACAAAATGCACAACATTTTGCAAATTTTATTTCAATTGACAAATCTTGTCTATGATAGTGACAAAAAAATCATAATGGAGAGAAAATTAAAAGCACCCTCTTGGTCATCTCTCCTTTATGAATTTATTTGGAAACCAAACATACTCGACGAAAATTCACTCGAGTCGGAATCCCGTGCAAGCGTCCGGTTGACATGACTGCGCTGAAAATAATTAGTCGGCGTTGCCCGCAGTCTTCAAATTCTTATCAAATGGCTTGTAACAAATGGCGGAAATTTCGCGTTTCCCCCGGGAATCGAACTCGATCTGATTTCGGATAATTTGGGACGTTATTTCGCAGAAAGAAGATTAACTTTTTGCGAGTTTAAGTCGATTTCGAATAAAGTGCAGTTTATTGGTAGTGGTATATATGGGGGCAAGTTCGATTGTAAGTAAGTCGGATTTGCATTGGGGTTTGATAGAGATAATTTCGTGGTTTATCATATACATTATTTCAAAGAAGTAACGTGACTCCAATGATAACTCGAGCTCGGAAAAAGTCGAGCGGAAATCACGTTTCGTGGCTTCGAATGTCCCCTGTTATTGTCTGTCCAATCAATATTGCACGTAAAAATGATCATCGGGGTAATGAATATGTGACTGGGGAGTTTCAGTGAATTGAATTGACCGATGAGTTGTTTAATGATGGAAAACTGAAGTGAATTGAGTATGTGAAATTGGTCAGATGGAGTTCAGAAACCGTGTAAAGAAAAAGTAGGAAAACGATGGTAATTTTTCCGAACAATGGTGATCATTGCTTTTTGTTAGTATTTAAAAAAATAATGTTCGACGAAAGCGAACGACATCCTTTTGGATGGAATTCGAAATATTCGAACTTCAAAGAATTGAGGGAAGTATGTACAAGATGATGTTACATCTGCTGAAAGCAATTTGGGTATCCTGAATTTTGGCGTGAGTGAACTTCGGAATCAAATGTAGGTCAGAATGTGTAGATTTAGCAAATAGTAAATACCATAACCAAGTGGAGACGGAACGTAAACAGTTATTTTTAAGGAGATTTTCCAGTTTTCATATCATTTTTATAATAGTATGACATTTTTATAATAGTATACAATATAATAAAAATAGTATGACTTCATTTGTGCTATTTGTTTTGTAATATTTTTATTATTGTCCTGAAGAAGCCCATGGAATCACAAATAATTAATATTTATTATGTGAAAAAATAAAAGATTATTTAACGTTTTATTAGGGATTAAAAATTGTGTAATTTACTTTTTCAAACATTCAACAGGTTGTTTTTATTTTATGTGAAGGGAAATGTGAAGTTCCAATGAAAAAACAAAAATACTCCATTTTAGACTTATTTCTCTGAGTAGAAAATCTTGGTAAACTCTGACGAATCTCCTTAATGCCACTCTCTGCAATTAAGTGTACTCCACAAATTAAAATCAACTTCAAATTTAAAGTTGCCATAACTAAGAATAAATTAATTGAGGAAACAAGTGACAAACATTTAGACGATGTTAAGTGTACAGATTCCACATTTTACGCGATAAATCGTTCTTATCTAAACACAGTGAAAAATGATTAAAAAGATAGCAAAAGGTTCCAAACATTTCGAAGAAACGTTGTTAGTATATGAACAATCCCAACCAAAAACAAGGTATGGGTATACGACATACTCGGATTAACAATCAATATAACGGGTAAACACACCAGTACGAATTGTACCAATATGTCTTTTCTCTTTACTTCATATGCATTCTATTCGTACCAATACTTCACTTTTACCAAGTTGGCTTCTTTCCTACAAGTAGGCTTGCCAACTCGTGTCCTAAAAGACAGACAAAAAGATAGAAAATATGTCATTCCTTGCAACGATATCTCTTTTTTCCCTCTTTAGTCGGCAACCTTACCCCTAATAACATAACTCTCTTAAAAAATACTTATCGTATCAGCACATGTTGTCAGATTCATTTAAATTTTTGACAACATATCTTAATGCTATAAGGATTTTTCAAAAGAGAAGATTTTTTTTAAACTCAACGATCCAAAAACCGTTCTTGAGCCTCAAGAAGGTTCCTGAAAAACTTCTTCAGAAACCCTCATCTTCCCTCGTCTTCTATCATCATCTATCTATCTACTATCTTCTACCAAGACTTTCTCCATCCCACCATATCCTCAGGATACCCAGAATTGCCCAGCAACGCCCCAACCTTCAGTGCAGCCTCAAACCCATATTGCCAACCATCGACATCGACCTTGACCGCCTTAGTCACGTGTCCGAGAACAGGAACTCGCTCTCGGACAGGAGCACCTCGAGATCGGAGGGAACCGTGTGGAGATCCGAACACGGAGGCTCCGGGGCGGTCGCGTTGTTCGTCCTGCCGTTCTGTTGGCTCTGCTTGCCCCGACCCAGCCTCACCTTGTCCTTCTTCTTGGTGCGCACCAGCATGCCCGTTCGCGGACCCCGCACAGCGCCACCTGTCGTCTGACCTACCTTGTCTGCCTTGCGCAACTTCACGATGAACTTGAACGGTGGCTTGTAGACCACCTGCAACCTCACCCGGTCGTTCCTGCCGTCGTTTCGAGCCAATGAGCCAACGCTCCGGCTCTTGGGGTTACTTAGTTTTCTCAAGGTCACTTGCTTGACCTTCGGACCGGGAGGTCGACCGGGAGGTTGCGTTGTGGTCGCCAGCCCGATGGGCGTTGATTTGCTTTTAGGCATGGCGCCCACCGGCGCCTCGATGCGGCATTGCGAAGCCAGAAGCCAGGACCGGACTTTGCTCTTGGGGTCGGTAGTGGCGGCCTCTGCCGGCGCTGGCTTCGCGGTCACGGGACCCTCGTTTTCAGTCTGAGCGGCAGAGTAGTCGATGACCTCCTTCTTCTTGCGCTTCTTCTTGTTGTTGCTTTCGGCGGAGAGCTTGTCTTTTGGCTTCTTCAGCTTCGGGTCAGCGCCGCTAGGTGGCGCGCCATCGGCCAGACGCTTCCGAGTCGGCTCGTCCCCGGAGGAGGGCGCCACTCGCTTCTTCTTGAGCTGGGAACAGAGGGAAACATGGGTTGAAGAGATTGTTTATGGGGAATTTATGTAGATTAACCGTGGGGTTATAGCAGTTTTTAAAGAGATGTACAAGACATTCTTGGAAGCTTCCTGAATATTTTTTTAAGGCATTCCCTGCAACGTCGAAGACATTCCTGGAAATCGAATTCGTCGATTCCGTCGAATTGACGAATTTCTTGGCAACATTTGAGAACTTTCAAAGTAATCCCCAGACGAAACACCAAGAAAAAGGAAAGTCCTTCTTACAATCTTACAAGGATTTTTTGCATATATATCTAAATAGGAATTCCATTTAAAATTCATGGAAGCTTCAACAAAGAATTTCGTCCATTCTTTGAAAAGTTCAGATAGCTTTTAAGATGTATACTCTAACGGGTCGGTTTCCTCGATTACATTGGCAATCCTGGCAGGATCGCCACTGCAACGAGCTGGGTACGATCGCGAAACCGACCCGTTACAACACATACATAAAGTATCTAAGTGTTTTTCAGATACTTTAAAGACTCTTATTCTTCCAGTTATATTCCAGAGACAATTCAAATAACTGCCCCCCCCTCCCCCAAAAAATACTCCCAAGTACATTTTTTTAAATGAAATTGAACGATTTCATTTCAATTCGATGATATATATCCAACGCCGCGTTTCACTCTGACTGAAATTCGCCGCAGCAACAGTACTCGATCATCGCTCATATTACGTAATGCACCCCTGGCAATAATTGTCGAAATCGGCCGCGCCATTGTAATTTGGCCGAGAAGTACAATATTTTTCAATTTCCCCGGAATCCTGACAAATAACCGGGCGAACGCCGGGCATCAAAGTATTGAAACGCCAATTGCCTGGCCGAAGCCATTAAACACAATGGATATGCCGTCACAAGAATAATCGTTATTTGTTCAAACAAAATCTCGGCGAACGCGCGCGCGTCGTTTCTGGGGTCGTTAATAACCACTTAGTCGATGACGAGTGGCATAGCTTCGTCACTGCCGAAGCGAACGATTCTTTACCTCGAACTAATGATACCCTCAGCCCGACTGGACTACAAACAATTAACAGTCTCGCTGCATGAAGCGTCAAGTCGTCATTAATTACCGGCGCATTCATCAATTCTTTTGTTTACGATTTCACGTTTCTTCAAATGACTGACTGAAAAGGTAAACGATGTTTGATCACATACGTTTGTACGCTGTAAAAAGGAATGTAGAATAGATGTGGTGTCAGATGAAATGTGTCAGATAAAATTTGCAGAAGCATTCCAATTTACTTTTAATAATTGCAATGAGAGAAAGTCAACGATTTTAGACGTCGTAACTAACATTATGAAATATCAAACTTTGAAAAATAGCAATAAGTGAATAAACTATTGTTTAAAAAGTTGCTTATTGAGTTATTAATTAAATTAAATATTATTTCAGGAATTGTTAAAGAATTCTTTAAACAATTCTTTAAGCATTTAAAACCGAGTGAAAATTGTCCGGGAAATTGGCTCCCATCGACAAAAGCCGGCACAATTAAGTCTGGGCTGTAAACTTTCATATCGGCGTTTGATTCGCATTTATTTCGTCTTTTTTTGTGGCTCGTAAAACGAACGCAGGCGACGTCCTCGCGGATTAAACCGCGTCGTTCATCTTCAAATATTGGCTTTCCGATAAAACTTTGCATCGATTTGAATGATATTTGCCGAGTGTATCATTGTTTGTCCGATACAAGGATCGCTTTACTGCCGCGCGCCGTGAGTTACGTGACCGTCATAACTTGATCAATAACCGTTCGACGAAACGCCGGGCCGTTACAAAGTTAAGACCGAGACTCCGATCCGAAATACAAATGTACCCGTCGCGGGATCGTCCGTTTCCGGGTTATGGCGCTAATAAATATCAGGATTTCACCTGCCGAGAATATTTCCCCGAAATTTGACCGCAATTTCGGCGATAAATTACCATACGACGCGGTAAATTACGTAAATCGTCGCGAAATTGCCGCAGTTCTATTAAACACGTGTTTTAAAGTGATGTGCGATATTTCCCGATATTTTGCAAATATCGATATATTAATTCGGTATATAGATATTTATGTATATCGATATCAGTTATTCGAAATTTATCGATATTTTAATTCTATATATAGAAATATCATATATATTGCAGTAATATATATTTTGCAGGGACGGTCACCTATCCAAGTATCGATTGCCCTAAAAGTTGCTTAACTGGAATGAGAATTTATCGAAAACTTGTTTAGGGGAATGAAATGTTGAAATGTATTCTGCTCCGAAACGCGAAGTCTGAGGAAAATTGTGTTCCGTCTCGTAACACTTTTGTAAGTGGCAATATCATTACGCTTGGAAATGGAAAGTAGAGATATTAAGGGGACCCTCGACCGAAAATTGATCAAAGTGACGAAAAATGTTAACCACTTTTTATTGCACGTTTCAATACCTTAAAGTGTCCTCTTTTGCACGGCGCAATCAGTTATTGCAAAATGAAAATTTGTCAAACGCTACGCCATTCCACAAAGAAAAAGTTTGAATTGAAATATCTCATGTTTTATTTTCGACGTTTCGTTGTATATAAAGTGTTCCAATGTACCAAATTTTCTACCGAATGATGCAGCTTTTTCGGAAATCCATTAACTCAGTCGATGAGAATATTTTTCATGAGTAATAAAAAAGCATTTTGTTTTGTTGAAAAGTTACAACTTAGTTGAAACTTCTAAACAACTATCCCTGAATGAATGTAAAAAGTAAATCGTTTGAAACGCTTTTGAAAGGATACTTGCATTTGAACATCCCAGGACAAAAATAAAAACAAGTTGTAATGGTCCTTCCCTAACAGAATGTACACGAATATTTATTTACATTGACTCAGCATGTAAACAAAGGTTTATTTACACTCGAAGAGTATTCAGAGAAGGTCAAAGTTTGTTTACATACAAACATTTTTATTATCTCCCAGAAGTCTTAACCCTACTTTCCATTTGAATTATATTTAAAATTTAATTTAATTTCTTCATAAATGTAATTGCAATGTTGGACAAATTTAAATTTAGTCCTACATAAATTCAATTTAATTTTACAAAAACTTAAATTAAAAAATTTAATTACCTTGGCAGACTTGTCGTTGGCCTTAGCGTTGGTGGTGCTCTCTCGGTGTTTGCGGTGGTGCCGCTTCTCCCTCACTTTCTTGCTCAGCGGTAGTTTCGCCCTCACCGCCGGGGGGTGCACCGTTACCCCCTCCGTCCCCTCCGGCGGCAGTCGCACCGTTTCCGTCGTCGAGCTGTGGATTATCGTGACCGATTTCAGCTTCTGGTCCGGCCGTTTGCCCAACAACCTGGTGCTGAGTACCTGGGGACATACGATGCAAATATCGATCGCGTCAGATCTTCGGCTTTCGGGCGAGCCACTCGGGCGACCCGGAGTCCGTCCAAGTGGCCCTCAAGGACACAAATCTAGACCGTAGCGGAAGCATTTACGAGCGCGACCTGCCTTATTCCACGACCGTTCGACGAGCGTCCTCGTGTATCGCAAATTTACGAGCGCGCCGCCTCGCCGGGACCGCACTACAAAATATGTCGTCGCTTCTCGCGTACTTTTCCCGGCACATTTTATTTCATTTTATTTTATACCCCCATTTCGACTTCGTGCAGTTTGCTCGAGTCAAAAATGAAAATGTAAAGATTTGTACGAGTAAAGAGGACGTAGGGAAAGACTTGTTTATGCTGGAAAACAGGCAAACACAAACATTTTTTACGTTAGAATGAAGTGTTAACAAAGATTTATTAACATTCAAAGAAGATGTAAATAAAGCTTTGTGTACATTGAAAGAAGAGGTAAACAAAGTTTTGTTTACATTGAAAGTAGATGCACAAAAAGGTTTGTTTATGTTCGGAGCGGATATAAAGAAAGGTTTGTTTACATTTAAAGCCAATGTAAACAAAGGTTTGTTTACATTTAAAGCAAATGTAAATAAAGGTTTATTTATATTTAAAGCCAATATAAACAAAGGTTTGTTTACAAACAAACTATATGTAACAGACATTTATTTAAACACAATCAAAATGTAAATTGAGGATAATTTATATTGGAAGAACGTGTAAATGTTATTTGAAAAATATCCTTATTGCTTATCTTCCAGTGATTGCAAAATAGCACTTTCGTTTCGAAACCGTACTTTAATATAGCTCGAAACTACTGTTGATTTTCAAACAGGAAAGAAATGAAACGCCACTCTTCATTAAATGTAAAATGTAACCGTACTGAAATTTGCCGTCGTGGTAGCGTCCGATGACAATTATATTTTGAGAGTCAGGCAGTTCGCGGTCGAATCCCTATTGGCGACGCAGCGACGATAATAAGGAATTTGACGCTGGCTATAAAGATGAGGAATTGCGACTTGCTTCCGGTTATGGATTATTCGTTGGTCGAAAGCATATTGGCGCTCATTAATCCGGGACATTTCCGCGCGAAAAACGAAAAAAGAAGTGGAAAACGAACGAGAACCTCCTGTCGATAATCAATTGACGTCGGGCCAATTCACGGTGATTTATACATTAACATTAATTAGTTTAACTGCACAACTATTCTGCAATAAATCTGCGGGCGTCGGACCGTTTGATCTGATTAAGTGACCATACGAGATTTGATCAAATTTGCCCGGAATTGATCGCACCTTGCAAGGGTCGCTCAACTTTCGAAAGAGATAAGTGTAATTCGATGGTAATAGATGGAATTAGATTAAATTTAATCAGTTGCAATTTCATTTGGATTCAAATTGGTCAGCTTTGTTTCAATCCCGACGCGTTTGGTTTGCTGTATTTGGTCGAAAGTAACCTGGAATCGTCAGTGTGCTTTCGGTAGGAAGACATGAAATATCGTTCGATGGTTTTCAATGCGAATTCTGGCAGATACTTTTACTTGCTATTTTGTCTGTGAATGATAACCATAACTACGATGAAATTCCGGGGAAAAAGTTTGGTTTGGCAACCCCACAATCGTCAGCGACGCCACGATCTAAAGCAGCTTGCTAAATAGTTGGAACATTACAGCTCGGGCAAAAATTATGTTGCCGAACTTGTATTGCGCCACCAAACTTTGTTGCCGCCCGAAACCATATCGTTTACGCAAATGTGAGTCGAATTCTGGCGGCGCATTAACAGATTGGAGGACCTAGCGAAAATACCGTATCACCGAGCGTTGTGCAAACTTACTCTCGTGCCAGTCAGCGTCTAATTTTTTCCTCCGTCGTTTCTGATGGAAAAACGATTCGCCAGTTCAATTAACGTGATTGATCGTAATTACAAAACACCACAATACGACGTGCAATTAGAATTTTCATTTTCATTCCGTACACTTTTACGCCGCGATCGAAGGCAAAAGGGTCTCGACGGGAGTCGATCCTGCCAGGATCGTGACAGAATCATTTGTATGTAAACACAAAACTATTTATAAACAATGTTTGTAAACAGAAACTTGTTTATAAACACTGTTTGTAAACACAAACTTGTTTGTAAACACTGTTTGTAAACAGAAGCTTGTTTGTAAACACTGTTTGTACACCCAACCTTGTTTATAAACACTGTTTGTAAACACAAACTTGTTTACATTCCAACTGACCTTAAACAAACCTTTTTTACATTCAACTGAACGTAAACAAAGCTTGTTTACACTGAGCTCAGATGAAAATAAAGTATCGTTGACATTCGTTTGACAGATAAATAAATAAGTTCCGGGTTGTGATGTTGAAATTTAATTTCGGAAACACTTGGACTTGCAGTTCCATAAAAATGTCGACTTTGGTAACGCGGGTCGTAAATTCGCGCGCGGGAAACCGTTTGATCCTCACCAGCAAAGTAATGGCGCCCAGCACGACCAGCGTGACCGCGTACCAATGCTCGCTAATCCATCGTCGAAAAGTGGCGAGACTCTCGTCGGAGAGCAGCAGTTTCCTCAGGGTCGCTAATGGCCCGCTCGGATCGACCTGAATAACAAACAGCCCGGAATTATGTTACACCAAGTGCCAAAAAGAAATGGCGACCGTTTTTAACGGTCTCCGGACTCACCTCGCGGCACTTCTGGAACACGTCGCAGTAGCCGTTGTAGTCGTTGCAGGGCGTCCCGGCTTTGGAAAACATGTCGGGAATGTCGTACGGCGGCGCGTTCCAATCGAACGACGACCTGGAACGCAACGATAAATACTGTTCTCAACGACATACTGGAAATTCGAATTTCGGCGAAGATCCTCGTGCTCGAACAAGATTTTGGAAAGAAAGTAATTCTTTAAATCTCGTGTACTGAACCAGTTAATGCCACGCCTCGCACTGTTTTACGAGATTTATTGTTTTACTTTATTTATTATTCTCTAACGTTTTCACCTCTATGCTCTTTTCTAAAAATTGTTAAGATTTTACAGCTCAGAAGTTTGTCAATTTGACTTGTAAATGAGGTATACATTACAGAATGGCATCAAGGTATGCCGTACCCTGCTTCGCTATTATTGCAACTTTCTGGACGTTCGCGAGGGAAATTATTTATCGGTTTTATTTATTGGTTTAAGAATCCTCGAATAAAGGAGAAATTGCGGTGCTTTAGTTGAGATGCGCTCTCAATATTGTTAAAAATTGATCGATTTATGATGCCGCGATTCTGACTTCTTGACGTTCCCTTTTTCCATTTTTCAATTTGTCTTCCATTGGCGAAATAAAAAAGGCTGGAGAAATGTTCGTTTTCAATTCGACCGTTGTTCGCCAGAGCTTCCCGATTAATCTCATTGGCATTAATCCGGACGCGTCAAGTGCGGGCCGACAGGAAACAATCTTTCAAATAAGCAGAATAAAAAGGTCCCCGAGGCTCGTCAATCCCCGATTGATTTCATTTGCCGCCGACTTTCCGAGTTCGGCAACCTCGCCGAGGCGGCGCGAGTTCATCCGCCCGGCGTAAAACAAATCGGAAGAGACGCTAAGTCACGTTACAACGATAATGGAATTTTCGTTTGATTTAATTAGGCGAGCGTTCGTCGCGCGCTCAAGACTGATGAACGCCATGTTTTGCCTCCTCGAAAAATGTTCGTCGCGCCGTTATCGAGTCACTTTCGTCGGAAAGATTGATGAATGGTGATGGATTTTTACTGAAAAGTGGTCATCCCCAAAAATGTGACCGGCACAATCGAAGGACAACAAATGATAGATTACGGTTCAGATTCACAATTTAAGAAATTGTTTTTCTTAATTGAAATATATAAAGAGTTATATAATTTCTGTCAATATCCCGCATGGTAGATATATTGGTGACCCCGACGTGATCGACGCGGGAAAAGAAACAAATTCTAATGTACAAAAAATGTCAAAACTTTGAACATTAGATTTATTATGTTTTTCGACAAATCTGGGAGTTCATAGTTTTTTGGAATAATTTTTTTAACGATCTTACTATGATTTTGTATGACCGTAATTTTATTTTGTTCATATTTTTAGAGTTTATTGTTTTGGAAAAATTAAAAATTGTACTCACAAACAAGGTTGATTCTCTCCGGGCAGACGACAGCAAAGTTCGCATGCTTTGGTTATAGGGTCATTTGGTCTCGGGATGCACTGACACGACTCCAAACCGTACGCGAGACAAATGCTGCCGGTGCACTCCTGGAACACAAAGTGTTTGAATAAAATTGCGATGTGTCAAAATAAAAAAAAACAAGTGGAAAGGAAAAAAACAAAAGAACGCGAAAAATGGCAAAAGTTGCGGAAGAAAAAAATGGTCCCGGGACTGTACGCGTCGCGGCCAATGTAATGGATGTTCGCGCAGATTGCAGTTTAATGTAAACTACGGCGCGCTCGTTTGTGACGCTGCGAAACCTGCGTCGGCGTATTTCAAATTGTTTCCCTATATTTCGCCGGCGTCTTTTCGCACCTTCGGCTGTATTTTATTTAGCGAGAAAACACTCGCTAGCTCGTCTTTTCCTCCGCCTTCTCTGCCCCCATCCTTTTCGACCCTTTTTTTTTCTTCCAGACACAGAGGTCACTTACCTTGGAGATTTTCAGCAATCTCAATCCCCACTCGGCGCAATGAATAATGCACCCCCGCGACGTTTACAAGCGGTTGACAGTCGTAAAAAAACTCGCGCAATAACAAAGTTGCTTAATAAAGCATGGGCACGTCGCGTCGTTTAACGTTGCCATTTGTTTCGCCCCGTCCGCGCGGATTACTTTTTTGCGGCCGTTTGATTAATTTCGCGTCCGGGAGGGATCAGGGTACTTTTAATCGTTGGTTCCGCGGTTTTTGATGCGTGAAATTACGCTGCACCGCGACGCGAATCGCGAGTTCGATTCGGATGACGGAAAACTGGTGACCCCGACGTGATCGACGCGAAAAAACGCGGGAAAACTGGTCGAAAATCAAGGAAGATTGACGAAAAAGTCGCACATTACAATTAGACGAACTTTTTTCATTACATACGACAAACTCGTAAACTTAACAGATTTACGGATTTTACAAAACTAAGAAAAATGGTGACCCCGTCGTGATCGATGCGGAAACTGACCGTCGAAAGACCGTCGCACATTGCAAATACTGGAATTTTTCCATTACAGTCAACGAAATCGTAAAATAACCGATTGTACGCTTTTAGAAAGCTAACAAAACCAGTAACTTCGAGACGAAAGGACCATCGAAAATCAAGGACGACCGACGGACAATGTAAAATAACCGATTGCAAGACAGCGAAACTTCGGAACTCGTGTTTGCAGTCGACAATGATGGATTAATTAAAATTTCGCGCGACGACATTCACGGTCGAATCGCGTTGGTCGCGGATCGCGCTAATTAAGTTTTCACGCGATGGCTTGTTTGTTTGATTGAATGAACTATTGTTTTCGAGCAAGCGGCATGAAATTTTGATGTTGCTTGGTTTTGTCGATTGTCGGTTTTATTGGTGAATAAACGTGATTGCAGAGATTCAGGAAGTCCAATCATTAAAATTAACCCAATAAAAAGCAAATAAAAAGGCGAAGGCAAGGTTCAAAGAGAATGTAAGTAAATGTTACATTATGCGATAACGTCAACGAAAAATAGTTTAAATATAATTCTTAACGTACATTTTTGAACGATGAAGACTGATGATTGATTAAATGAACGATCTTTACTTTAAAAAATCGTGTAAACAAAAAAATTACATTAAAAAGTAATGTAAACAAACGATGTATACATTTAAAAAATGTGTAAACAAACCATGTTTACGTCTGATAATGATGTAAACACCCCATGTTTTCGTTCAATCACGATGTAAACAAAAGTATATTTACATCCCAACATAGCAAACAAACGACTTTCAGATATCCTGCAAACATATAATTGTAAAACGGCTTTTAACCGCATAATTGACCCAATTCCGAGTTCGCAAAGGTTCCAAATTAATTTGCGGCTCATTCAGTCAATCTTTAGTCGTTAGAAAGTACGTCGAGGAATTTCTTCGCTTATCAAGAGTCCGCGCGTCGCGTCCGTAAATCAGTTGGTCCTACGCCCCCTACCCTCCCATCGATTATAACTGCGAAATACTTGCAACGGGGCAAAACAGTAATAATTCCTCGTTCAGTCGTCGCAATTGACGGTCTTTTAATTGACGCCCAAGTTGCCGAATAATCGCGCCAAGTTTAACAATAATCGCGGACGTGCCGGTCCCTGGCGTATTTCGCTCAATAATTCAGGAGCGTGAGCTCGCAAAATGAGCCAAAGGTAAAAAAAGTTAACGAGACTTCGGTGAAAATAAAAGGTGTGGCCCATATCTGGATATGTCGAAACCACATATGCTGGTTCTGTATACGTTTTACATATTTCATACGTGTTTTTTAACGCTGCTAAAGTTGAAGTTAAAACTTTAGCTTTTTAATTTCGTTTTTAAGGTTTGTTTACAACAAATTTTTTAATGCAAAACTTTTCATACACTTACTAGCTTTTTAATTTCGTTTTTTAAGGTTCGTTTGCATCAAAATTTTTGAACTGCAAAATTTATCATAAAATCGTGCCGGATCCTTCTTAAACTCGCCGTTTCCGCGACAAAGTGCGCAATTCGTAATTAATTGCCGTCGATCGAATTATTTAATTTCGCGAATGTTTATGCCTTAATTACTTTTCAACAAAGCTCGTTTAAGAAATTCCGCGCAAAACGTAATTTGTGTCAACCGACGGGAAACGAACGAATTAATCGCCGGCATTAGTTCGCTGGAATTGCGCTTTCATCATAAAATGGCGTTACAGCATCCATCTTCCGGCAAGACAAAAACATAAATTGCACCCGCGCGCGCCAGTCTAAACAGTATTAATTAATAAAACTGAATCCGCCTGGCCAACGGAATTAATTAAGTGTTGATGCGCGCCGCAATTTTTGCCCCCGCCGCGCTTGTTTATCTATTTATTCCGCGCAATTATTTGCCGAGCGCCACTCAACGGCGATTCGCCGAGCGAAGGAGGCGAGAACAAGTTCGAGAGCGTCGGACGGCGCAATAAGCGCGACGAACAAATTGAATGGACAAAGTTTATGGTCGCTTTTTCAGGGGTGAAGCGCCAGTTTGGTCAGACTTTGGATTTTTTACTTGACGGGGTTAATGCGGAGGCTGTAAAACTTTGATCGTGGAATTTTTTTTATGTAAACCAATCGGAGATAAAATTTTGTTCGAAATTTTTTATAAAGGGTCCAGAGACGAAAAATGGATTTTGAGTTGTCTGGTTATGCATATTTTACCTATATTTTGGGATATATTTTCCGCTGAACGATTTTCTAAAAATAATCCAAACACCTTTTAAAAGTATTTGGTTTATTGAGGTAAAAGTAACTTCTACCATAATAATCGAAATTTGGTTGGCCACAGTAAAACATTTTTTCGCCTGTAATAGAACACTTTAGCAGGCGATTGGCCCGAGGCTAAAAGCCGGCACTTACCCCCATGAAGCAAACGAACTCTTTATTGCAAATGGTCTTGTTGGGCTTGTTAATGGACGGTGGACAATAGGGCGCGCGTCCGTCGCAAAAACTCGCGTCTCTGCAGCCGTTATCGTCCCTGCACTTGTCGCCGAATCTGAGCTTGCAGTCGGTCGTGCAGCATGGTCCCTGCGCAAAGTCAAAGCAAACATTTGTTCAGTAAACGAAGTGCCACAATGAGACTAAATTCACTAGAATCAGGTTAAACAGATTCAGCACCGAATGATAACAAACTGCGCGTCGCGGCTCACGACGTGCTCCAATTTAATAGATGGATGTTTCATTATTGCCGAGTATCACGCGAACTTTTTTTACATTTTTTTACTGTTTTTCCACTGAAATTTTTATAAAAGCATTTCTTGATGCTTTTTTCAGGGTCTCTGACAGACAAGGAGGTGCGAAAAATGTTTAAGGCGGTTTCCTTAAATAGTGGGATTACAGTGGGAAATAGTGGGATTTCGATGAAAAATTAAATCTGAGATATTACAAGGCTATTATTTGATTTGCAAAATTTTTTAAATATATTTGGTTATGTTATATGATTATTTAGTTTGAAATAATAACTTTTTCTCTGAGTGGAAAGTTTTACACATCATCCCTCTGCCAAACTATGTTTCACGTTCCTTTTTTTACCAAATCCTACGTCAGTTTGATCCGCTAAGTTGCAATTTAACCTAAATTCCTCATCAGCCCTCAAGCAAGAAAAAAATGATTTCTTTGTCCGAACATTTTTCCATTTTCTCGACAATGTCCATAACAATCGAAATAAAACTTCGCGAACTTTCAAATAAAAGAAAACGACTAATCAATATTCCTCCAAGAGTTTCCTCGGCATTGTCAGAACGTTATCAAGGAAGCCGTTAGCGGCAAAAAAGCACGTCCAGATGCCGCGAAAAAAGACCGTAACCAACAGAACGAAAAAAAAGAGAAAACGATAGAGAACTGGAAAAAAGTGGCCGCCAGTTGACTCTTATCAAGTGCAAACGCGGGACCAAAATATACCAATTATTTGATAAGGCGCGGCAAGTTGCGGAAAAGTTTGCGCGAGTTTACAATTAGAACCAGGACGAATTGGACGAAACACAATGCCGGGCAGCCGGAAATGAATTCTCCGCGTTTTCCAAAGGATAACGAGGGGGAAAGGGGTGCCTACTTGTATAGTTAGAACATCTACATACAGGCTTACATGTGCCCTTATAAGTTTAGATACGTAACTTTATACATACTCGCGAATGTGGGCTTAGGTATTCATATTAACGTGAACAGTGGAATATATGCTAGACGGAAGTTTTGTGTAAAATAGACAATGCCTGTTTTCTAAATGCACAGTGCCCAAAATAATCAGCACTTTATTTGACTTGCACTGAATGAAAGTTAAGTAAACAATTAGTCTGCCATTACTATCATATTATTTAACAATTTCGTGACGGTAAGGGATAAATTTTGCGATTTGGAAATGTGTGCATTGTTAGATGGTTTTGGTCCATATTTGTTGTCCATATCAATGGTCCACATGATCCATATCAATGGTCCACATGATCCATATCAATGGTCCACATGATCCACATTGATGGTCCACGTGGTCCACATTGATGGTCCACGTGGTCCACATTGATGGTCCACGTGGTCCACATTGATGGTCCACGTGGTCCACATTGATGGACCACGTGGTCCATATTAGTGATCCACGTGGTCCATATTGGTGGTCCACGTGGTCCGTATTGGTGGTGCACGTGGTCCATATTGGTGGTCCACGTGGTCCATATTGGTGGTCCACATTGGTGGTACACGTGGTTCACATTGATGGTCCACGTGGTCTACTTTGGTGGTCCACGTGGTCCATATTGGTGGTCAACGTGGTCCATATTGGTGGTCCACGTGGTCTATATTGGTGGCCCACGTGGTCCATATTGGTGGTCCACGTGGTCCACATTGATTGTCCACGCGGTCCATACTGGTGGCCCACATTGGTGGTCCACATTGGTGGTCCACATTGGTGGTCCGCATGGTTCATATGGTCCTCATTGGTGATTCATATAGTCCTCCTTTTGGACCTCCCAGGTGGTCCATATAGTCCATGTGGTCCTCTTATTGGTCCATATAATCCACATTTAATAGATTTGGTTTTTTAGTATCATATTGTTACCATATTGTTTAGTATGATATTGTTGAATGAAAATATCATTTTTAGACTTGTTTAGTTAAATAAAATTTCAAATTTAGAAGAAGAACAGTAAAATGTCATTTCACTTTCTGGGATTTTATGAATTGTTTGATAGCTTTGGTCCGTTTTCTGCCGGTTAATAAAACAAGCCAATTTTAGACAACATTTTTTCAACGTTCCGAAAATCCGCAAGTAATCCATCAAATTTAGTTCAGTCGTTCAGTAAATTACTGCTGGCAAAGTCTGAAGAATCCCCTTAAGTCCACTCTCTTCAATCTAATATCCTTCACAAACTGTTCTGGGGAAACCAATATTTTGTTTCAGAAGCAGAGACAATTTTTGACCCACACGATATAAGATATAAGGAGATTGAATATAAACATTGATCCGAAAGAAATTTGATTGAATTCTGTAATGAAGATTCTCTTTCGTGATTATATATATTAAAATTTCAGTGTCTACAATAACATTTTACAACGAGCAGATGTGATTATAATTGAATATCGTATTTCTGCTACTGAAAAAGTTCAATGGAATCAAATTATTGTATTATTGAGGACAAAAATAAATAATTGGAAAAAGAAACATTTTCATCAAATACAATATTGTTAGTATATAGACCCAACACCATATTCACATCTCGTCTAACGTATCATGTTTCCCAGTGTATTTTCCCACTCTAAGATTAAATTCACATCCAAAGTTCACTGTAACTGGAGACAGATTAAACACGATAGAACATTCCTAACACAATCCTGATATAACAGATTGAACTGTTTCATTGATATGCTTTATTAAACATATAACAGTTGGAACTCTCTTCACGACTTCTCTTGTAGGTCACATTAAAATGTGATTTTTCTAGTTACTGATTTTGCATCTATCTACTAATGAGTAATCTGAGAATGTTTAGTGAAAAGTTCTGAAGTTTGGGTTTATTATTACTATTATTATTTATTATCGAATAAATCGACAATTTTCTCGAAATTATTCCTAGTCACCTTTTCTTAAGGTGTTCAATATTTGATCTCATTGGCATTTGTGTAAAGTTTTTTTCACATAAGACTCGATAGTCT
>JABFPB010001996.1:0-22154 GCA_022817645.1 Ceratoteleas bidentatus
ACTAATAATACTAACACACACGAGCTGGACTCGCTTTTGCCGAAAAACACATTTTTGTCTAAAAAGGCAATTGGTACCCAGTGCGGCAAGTTAAAAAAAACTAACAATACTAACACACAGGAGCTGGACTCGCTTTTGCCGAAAAACACATTTTTGTCTAAAAAGGCAATTGGTACCCAATGTAGCGAGTAAAAAAACTAACAAAACTAACACACACGAGTTGGACACGCTTTTACCGAAAAACACATTTTTGTCTAAAAAGGCAATTGGTACCCAATGTAGCGAGTAACAAAACTAACAAAACTAACACACACGAGTTGGACACGCTTTTGCCAAAATAACACGTTTTTTCTGAACAGGCAAATAGAACCCAGTGTAGCGAGTTGAAAATAAAATATTAGTTTCATTATTTAAGTGTTTATTTAATTAATATTAAGTTAAATTAATTAAGCACTTAATTAATCAATTACTTATTTTAATTAAATTTATAAAATTAAGTTTATTCAAACTTTACTTTAATTTTGTTTTGAATTCTTTACATTTCTTTTGCCGAATTTATTACACTTTCTCCATGCTCGGTCATATCAAAATATTGACGTGCGAGAATTTTGGTTGCCTTTCGTCAGTATTTCTTCTAAGCCTGTGAGCGTCACATATTCGCGATGGTGCTACAATTTGTGCAATTTTGTAACCTAAAAGGCAACAATTGTTTGCTCCACAATGGTCACACATATAACAAATTTCGACGCACGAAAACAACTATAATTCCGAATTAATTAACGTGTTTTTCTTTTTTGTACTTTATAGTGTGATATTGTATGATATTTTTGCATGTGATATTTTTTGTTTGATATTTTTTACATGTGATATTATGTACGTGTGATATTTGTGTCTGTGATATTTTTACATGTGATATTTTTAAATGTTATATTTTTGGCGGACACCGGACCATCGATGCCTTACTGTTGTCATATATTCGCCAGCCGTACTTTCGCCAAAGCTGTTGGAAATATGGCAACAGTATGGCGCGAGGATAGTCAAAGTTTGGCAACGGTATGGCAACTGTAGGGCAACAGTAAGGATCATGATCCAGCCTTGATGCCAAATGCTTGCCGTACCGTTGTCTTCTTGATGCCATACTACTGCCAAACTGCTGACAGATTTGTTGCCATACTCTTGCCAGATTCTTGACAGACTTTTTTTCTACGCGGGTACAAAAATAAGTATTTTGATGACATCTTTATTTTACAAGGGAGAGATTTGTCTGAAGCAAATAAAGTTGTATTACACTACAACTGTATTTGCTGCAGACAAATAAATGAATATCTTGTACGAAATTATCTTAAGCCAAAACAGTATAATGTTTTGACAATATCTAATAATTTGTCGAAATTTAAGGCTTTCTCTGAAAGTAAACGAAAAAGTTTAATTAATTAATGCCAGTATTAAAATATTTCGTAAACTTAGTTAAATAATCTTACGCCTCAACTTATTTAATGTTTGATGAAATAAAAATCGTGGTGTAAATTTACTCATCACGGGTGACGATTTTATGTTAGAAAACTTTGACATTTACATGTCAAAGTGTGCATATCCTCCAGCGAGAATCCACAATCAAGAAGGATTGCCATCAAGGTAAGCTAATTGCCTTCAAGTAAGATTACATTGCCAGCGAGGTAAATTTTAATAACATTTCATTTACAGTAAATTTTACCGGCATTTTGTATCCAGTATCCTTTACTCGAATTCGTCCAGTGTGATCTCACTCTCACAGGAAAACGATCAGTGACAGTATCTATATTTATTAGCTGAACAGAATTGTTTCAACAAACCCCCAATTTAGTTTAAAACAACTGAAAATTAGTTATCTTATGAAACTAACGAATTCTCAATGAAACAAACATTGCCATAGTTGACTCAACTAAAAAATGTAGTTACCTACATTCAACCTAAAATGCAGTTAAACTCCCTACGTTTTTCTCAGTGTATGTCTGTAAAATCTCGTGATAAATCGCATTATTCAGTTCTCATAACATGTTCTAACATTTTACGTGAAAAACATCAAATTTTCTAAATTGTATGTTTAAATTGTAGGTTTCACGTAATTTTACGTGATATATATCGTAAAATCTCGTGTTTTTTACACTTCGAATTTACAGTGTTCAGTCATCAATCAGGCGTGAGTTCGCGCCTGTTAAAATGGCATCAATGGATGCAGATGGAAAAAAGTTGGAGGACGATCCGTGATCTTGTCCGAGCGAGGACGACCTATGCGGTGCAACGATCTTCGGTGATGTAAGCGACTCGGCGTTCCGTCGCAGCCAACTCAAATGTGCCACTGCCACGGTGACGCAAGTTTTACAAACCGAGGCTACGAGACGCGGCTTGAACTTGAAATCCTCAGAGAATCTCTCACAGCGGCACATTGATTCCGAAGAATGTCAGCCGCGCTATAAATACCGCGACGATTTTCAATCAGCCGCGCTGATGCCATGCCCAAACGCATCCACGGCGGCCTTCTGGCGTGAAGCTTGCTCGCGAACGGTACAATTAAGTCGCTGTTTTAGGAATGGCCATCGCTTTTTCCGACATTAGCGCTAATCAACTCTACTGAAATATGGCGCAGAATTGACGGCACTAATTTCGCGCCGTATTTATGAGGCGACGTTTTTTCGTACAGCGATGAGTTAAGGTAAAATGTTGAAGTCAGATGATCAAGTAGGAGAAATGTGGGACAGTGCAAGGTAACGGACATGTTATTTGAATTTTCGACTTGATTGGCTTCTGTAATAAGAAAAGGTGGATAAGGCAGTTATAGATCATCCCTGTAGAAAAAATTATTTGGAACCAGTAGGATTCATCTATTTGGACATGTGCAGTTTTTATTAAAAATGTGTCAAAATTTCTATATAACAGAGAATATTTCGAGCAACTTGTAAATACATTTTTAATTGTTTGCCCTAACAAAAAATACTGGTTTGGAACCATAAATAGAAATTGACTCTGGAAACCATTGTGGAACCAAGTTTGGTTCAATATCCATCCACTTTTCCTAGGCAGGTTCTGATTGGAATTCCTAGGTTAGTTAGTTAGTTAGTTCCATGACTAGATGTCAATTTATGGAACCTATCTAGTAATAGTGTATGGATACTTTAACAAAGCTTGATTCCACAATGATTTTCAGAGTGAAATTCCATTGGTGGTTCCAAGCCAATGTACATTTATATGTATATGCAAATAAAAATACTATCTATCGATTTCCATGTTGATTTTCTCTGTTTTTTATTTGGATCGATTTTTTTCGACAGGGTGTTTCTTAAAATACGAAATTGTGCTAAAATGAATGTTCTATTGAAAAAGAGGTTAAAAAATGATAGCAGAAAGGGTTTGAAAAGTATTTTAAACATTCTTTAATGTTATTGGGAAAAGGTTGATTGATAGGGTAATAGATTCATTTTGGTTATAATATTTTGCCCAAATTTGACTTTAATTTCAAGGATTTAGAAGGTATTATGCAAATCCTTGAAAGCGGTTGAATGACAGACAAGAATTCCAATCCCATAAACGATTCACGCCATTCCTCTATAATCTTTCTGTATCGTTTCTTCTAACCTTTTCATGTTTCTAAACGTCGTTGCACATGCGTAAACACTATTATTCCCTTTCGCACCCAATTATTCCAACGCGACGATTTAAACAACGACCATTCTTTCGCCGTCGAGACACTGTATTACACATTTCATTTGCATTCCACGAGTATTAAGTTATTAACAGCACGAAAGGTCAAAATATCGCCGCGAATGCACCCACTTCGTGCAACACATTTTGTATATTCGATACGCGACTGCGGTTACCGTACTTTCCAGTTTGAGCAACTAAATTATGTTCAAATACGTTTATAATCGATTTTAAATTCCCTCGAAACAAAAAATGTCATTTGATATATAGATTTGATTAAAGATTTATATAAATTGTTGCAAAAATAAACAATATTGATTTTTACTAAAAAAAGTTTAGTATTACTTTTGAAGAACATATTTTCACTATAGAACTGGAAGTTCTCATTATTTAATGTATTATTACTGAGGAAGAAATAGGTTGTGATAAAATTAGTAATCGGACACGTTAGCAATATTTCATTTTGTTATTTCCTGAATATGTGAAATGCCTAAAAACTATATTAAATATTTCAAAATTGTAATTGTACTAATCTAGTAATTAGTCAATGTCAAAGCCTCAAGTCTAAGGAGACGGAGTAGAAGAGCTTTTTTAAATTAAATAAATTGTTTTTGAACATATTTTAATAAGTATTTTACAATGTATTCGTATATTGTAAAATCCAAGTAATCGTATATTGAGGAAAATGAAGGGCAAATATTTCAAATGAAATGTCAGTCAAAAACTAACAAATTTCGCCATTTTAGTAGAAGGTCCTCGTAAGTTAGCGGCTCGTTAAGTACGTCATAAGTGCCGCGCACGCCACGCCTATGACTAGATTTGCAACGTCGAGGGTGTGGTGCTAAACGTAAACTCAATGCCAAGAATGTGGCACGTAAAAGTGGAAAGGAGATTTCGAAAAGATGGAATTTTAAAAGATCACAATTTGAACGACAAACTCTTTCTAAAACTAAAATTCACTCAGTACAACATAAAATAAAAAAATGTTTAATTTCATCGTATCAATACATTCAAGAACATCTACAAAATGTGTACTGCGAAACTGCTCTTCGTGAGACCAAACATCTCGTCAGTTTCAGGCAACGCCACTTCAATCAGTGCGCAAATTCCGTCGAAATTACTCAAATATTTGCTGAGCTGTTTGGATACTTGCATTTTCCACTGGTTCATTTGGACACCTTTTACCATGAAAATTAATTTCGTATATTTCAAAAACCTCATTTTTCAAATTTTATAGCTATAATAAAAATAACTTATCTGGACAATTTTATTAATATCCTGGCATACTTATTGGACAAAAAGAAGTATTCGAAACCTCGCAAACGCTTAAAAAATGTCGGATCGCAATCGTAGAATTTAATCGGCAATTTATCCGCAGAAATTGATTCGTCGAAATATCCGAACAGAAGCATTCCGAGCCACTGGCTCCGACTGGGTCTTCGCCTTGACGAGGCATGCGAGGAATTGCCGCTGATTTTGGCGATTCTTTTGCACAAATCGCGTAATTGGCGCTCGTGTACCATCCGCCGACAGGTGACAATTATAAATCAATCGTGTGTAAACGTCAGCCTTCATTAAGAGAGCTGTTCTTTCGACAACAGCCCCAATCCGTACCAAATCGATGAATAATAACACAACAAAGACGAAACCAAAAAAGGTCTCACTCATTATACCGAGATCGAATAAATATTTGGACGTTTTGGACCCATTAATTACGCCCATTACCTTTTTTCCTCTACTTCCACAGCATTTATAAGTCTTTTATGGCACTTTCGAGCGTAAAAAATATTCTAAAGTCGAGGCTATTACGAAAAACCCCCGGAGCATTGCCTGTTAATTGAAATGATTAGAAAAGTCAAACAGACTTATTCCATCGCTTTTCTCCGGTGAAACACTTTTGTAAGTTAAACAATGAAACGATCAAAATAGCAGAAACGATTTATCAGAGAATGCGTTTTCAATTGAATCGTCGTTGAGAAAAAAGATTCCTTTTGCCTCGGGGGACAAAAAGCTAATATCTTGCCAAAAAGTCGCGATAAACCCACTCGCGCATCAATTAATCAAACTTTCTTAGAAAGTGCCCGTCAAATATTTTATAACGTTACGCTTATCGTGATCGCGGTGCGCGCTCAAACTTTTGTTCCGAGTAATTCATGTTCCGAGCACAAAACGCAAAGGAAGCCGGTTTTTCAGCAATTAAACCGCGAAAAGAAATGACACGTTGTTCGGGACCCATTAAATCGTCGTTACGTGAATTACGAGCGCGATATTTAAGGATACTCACGCCTGTCGGATGGGAGAAGGGTAACACACAATGTAACAAAATAGTATATGATAAATTTGAGTTTTACAATTATTGTTATAATTTCTTTATTAATGATGAGTGATGAATTTATGATGAATTTTATGAAATGATCATTTATAAAGAATGCTAAAAAATTAATTATATGTAACAAAAATGAAAAATTTGATGGAATTTAAAACTGCCGCTATATTTTTTTATCAAACAAGTAGATTCTTAACTTCAAACAAAAAAAATTAATATAAAAAAATATTGTTACGTATGAATATTGTGAAAATGTTGTATAATACCTCAAGCTTTAATTCAACAAGTTTAAACAATAATTAGTCAAATACTTTCAAATAATGCGAAAAAGTATCACAATTTAATATTATTAAATTGTGTTCCCTTCGGAGCATCGAATTCGCGTCGTTAGGTGGTCGCACATTGTCGTCCCATTTTCGCGCGCTTGCGAAATCGTGGGACTAGTTTTTTCTCGCGATATACAAAATGTGTCATTTAAGATACGCCTCGTGGCGCAATCCATTACGTGAGACGTTCTCTTTCTGCCCTATCATTTTCCAATGATCCGCGTGATTTTTTTTTCATGCGTCGATCACATTGACATTACGAGAAAAAAGCACATTCAATCGGCGACATTTTTAAATAACCGGTGTTGTCTTGAAGCTGATTTCTTGACATCGGTGGATAATTAAAATCGGATTTCTAGGAAAGGGAAACTGTAAAAAAACTGCGCAATACGATGCAGCGTTCGCGACGAATTATGTAAATGGAACAATTATATGAAAAATTCCCTTTTCAAGCAATTTCTACTGTTTAGTTTGCAGCGATAGATCACGTAGTTGAAAATGTATACAGCGGTACGTTAACAGAAGATATTCATGCTTCTGTCAGCGAATCGAAGCAAGTGCGGAATTATGCGGACAAAGAAGCGAGGATCGCGGTTGTTATCTATTCGGTTCTGCATGAGAGCGTATTCATTTACCCGAGTACGTCGGCTTAAGCAGCCGCTTGTTTCGTTTCTTAATTAATTAATTTCAGTAGGTTTAAAAGAAAGCTGATTTTTCAACGGGTAGCGTCAATGACATTCCACGCGATCTGGATCTCGCGTTGGACAATGGAACTGGTGTTCCGCGCCGAGTGAATGGTGGGACGTAAAATATTTGTGATTCATAATATGGGAAATTCAGCTCTGATTCAACTTTCTTGACGCGTCTAAGCTAAGGCAGTAGTAAAACGTGAAATTACTGAATCGTGTGAACCAGTGTCAAGTTTACGAAGAAAAGTTACGTTATAAATCCAAAAATTTATGTTAAATACAATTTATGTTGTATCTCCAAAAGTGGAGATACAACATAAATTGTAAAAAACATTCGTAATATGCAAAACATTTTTATCGTTTAGTCACGATGAAAATGTTATGCATATTATGAACTGCCACAGGATATAAAAACATCATTCAAAAATCATTCATCAGATCAAAAATAAAAAAAAATTAGGGAGCAAGCGTTTTGGTTCTCCACAATTTTAGAAACGAACGTAGAGCTCTTTAGTCAATAAGTACATCAATTTCAACCTCTTCTTTCTCGAATTACATCCAAGCCATTTAAAATTCTCTCAACAACACTGTTAACAGAAATCTACACTCCGTCACCCTCATATTATGAACTGATTTCTATGAAATTCCATATATCAATTAAGAGTCATTGCGCAGGTCTCATAAACATTAACGTAAGCAGCTGAAAAGTCAGCGAGGTACAGTTTGCCAATCGTAATTGCCCTCGCAAACAACACCCACATGTATTCGCTGCCAATCTCTCGAACATAAACGCGATCCGATGACCGATCCTGCGTCCACGACTGGTCTGCCAATTGAAGCGATCGTGAGACCCGAACGCGCAATTGGTGGATCACGACTCTGCCATTTGGCACACCGTTTTGATTGGCGTTATAAAAAATGTAAGTGTACGCAAAATCACACAACATGCCTAGCACTTGGGGTGAACTGGGCGTTGTCCACTCGCGGCAAGGTCGCGATATATCCTAGACTCCCGGCGCACCCGACGGTGAGAGGTAATACGATAATGGCGTTATTACTATTATTCTGCTGAATTTGATTACACCGTTTTACAGCATTTAAACGGATCTCAGGAGTCTGAGTAAATCATTCCCATCGTACGCAATTAATCTGCATGTACAAGAGGAAAATTTATATAATTTATTACTGGGCACGCTATTGATAAAATCAATGTTTAGATACTGATTGTATCTAAAGAAGTTTTGTTATTGTTTTTGTTTATTTTTTCCATAAACGAAAACAGTTTGTAAACACTCTCGTGTTTACAAACTTTTTTGTTTGTAAACACTCTCGTGTTTACAAACTTTTTTGTTTGTAAACACGATAGTGTTTACTTCACTTCGACCACTTTAGGGCAGTTTTTAATTCCATCGAGAAATGTCTAAGAGAAAAACCTAGAGAAAATGTGATCTACATTTCGAAATTCTTACAATTTTCATTTTTAATCAATTCCCTATGAAAAAATCTTATATGAGATATGAGTTCTCATAACTTACATGAGATACGAGTTCTTGTGAATTCTCATATGAAAATTCTAATGAGATATGAGTTCTCATGAGATTTCATATGAGAATTCATATGAAATCTCATATGAATTCTCATATGAGATCTCATATGATTTCTCATTTGGAATATCAAATGATTTGTGACATCTCAATCAATTTCCCGTTTGAGATCTCACACCTAATAAGAGATTTCACATATGAGACCTCATATAAGATTTTTTCATAGGGTTTTAGCTGTTTTTTCTATTCATTACTATCAATCGACTTAGAATCCTCCAACATAAAAAAATTATTTCGATCTTACAACTGTAAATAGAGGTCAACTATACGGATTGAAAGTTTCAAAATAGCAGGAGAAATAATTAAGTTCAAGGTCAACCAACAACTTACTAATCACCCGTGCAGCGATCGAGTTAGAAGCAGTCAAGAGCTGTAATCAGTTATTACTCGTCCCGTTCCCCACCGAAATGCGTTTTCTACTACATTCTGGTTAACGCCCAACTATTACACGAGAGCGTTGCAGTTATTATTTTTGTGATGCAAAACTAATTAAATGCAGTGAAGGGACGTGCGAAATTGGGACAAGGAAACATCACATGAGCAATCTATGCATATGACGGGATTGCATACTCCTCCCTCATTAAATTGACAACATCGTTTCAACTACTCACTCTCGCACTATCGCAACATTAGTTGCATACTAAAACACTCGGTACTTAACACGCACGTTCTAACGTTCTAATAAATCCACGCACTTTTTGCCGCGCGTGGATTTATTCGTTCGTGTCGCTAATGTCGATTGTGGGGCAGTTTCAACGAGCTGAGGTGAACTTTGTATTTTCTATGAAAACATGATCATACAGCCTAACGATATTATTTTCAACACATTTGCAATGTGGAAAAACATGACAACATTCTAACGACGTTTTCTACTCGAACTACATACTCTTGATTAATTGTTCATAAGCTTAGGACGAAAAAGACAAATTTTTCTATCCAGTCGCGTTAATTACCAGGCGTTCCACTTTAAATGTAGGTAAGACAAATAAAGTAGTTACCGCCAATAAACTTTACAAATAGAGTCACATTCATTAAATTATTATCCCGCAGTAAAAATCGTTCATCCGAATACCACTTCTGCGCATCTGTGCATCGATGGCATCGATTTTTATATGCAAAGAAAGATGAACTAAACAAAGAGTATGTATGCCAATTACGCAATGATCCACGAATGACACACAATTCCATACGTACTCGTGATATTTCACAAATAATAAGCGATCAAAAGGGCACAAAAGATGCCGCGAGGTAATTGCGCTAGGTTATGTTGGGATCGGTGACACAATTATCGTATGCGAATTGCATAATTGTTCGCTAAACAAACGTTTAGCCCTAATAACGTCGATCTGAAAGAGAATGGCTCATCTGCAAAAGCCACGTTCAAGTTCGTTTTGCGTTATTATTTTTGCCGCGCGAGTTATACCCGCCAACTCGAGGAAATGAGCCGTAATCACTTCGAAGAAATGCGTCGAAGTGAAAAGCGATTCATATGAGTAAATGCCGTTTTTAATTATAATTATGCATAAACAACCGGTGTAAACATTCTATGTACATATATGTTGAGGTTTTATGTACCATGAAGGTTAGAAACCTGTAGCACGTATGTGTTACATCTTTTTTATGTATGTGACGTGTATGTAATATCACATGTGACTTCAATATAATAGATATGTGATGTCACATATATGACTTAAATATAACAAATATGTGATATTAATGTGACATACGTGTTAATTATGTGATAGGTATGTGACACATACGTGACCTCTATATAATAAATATATAAAATATGTGACATGTATGTGGCAAATATGTGACGTATATGTAACACAAGTATGACAAGTATGTGACATATGTGACATGTATGAAATTTATGTGATGAAATGTATGTGATGTTTGGAAAACGTCTGATAGCTCATATGAGACATGTATATGACATATATGCAACATATAGCCAGAGATCAGAGATAATTTTTTTCACGGGTCATAAAATAACAATACGACGTTGTACTTTCTTTAATGAACATCGTTATGTGCAGGGAATCTCAGGAAGTTTGCGTACTCATGACTATTTGTCACATGCACTTCAGTCGAGTGTTTATTGTTCGTACCTGCAATTAATATAAATCGGTCTTGCAATGAAACACTCGATGCCAATCCCGAAGGCATTGTGTGTGTAATTAATTGGGGTATGCACGCTTGTTATATAATTATTGGGATCAATTAAGACCCCAATCAGTGCTACTCTTGTCTCACATTGAATAACGCAGTTCAGTGAGATAACAATTAGTTAATATTTCAGTCTAAAGAAAATCGCTAGTGTGCGTTGTACAATTATCTAAACGATTTTGCCATTACTACCATAATCTATATTTGATAATGGAATATTCGAAAGGATATTTCAAGTAATTTCTCGTCAAAGAAAAAGGAATAGGTGTGACATAATTTCACTTTTTGATACGAAGCTTTGTAAGTGTTATGATTGCTGTAATGATAGTCGAATTACAATCTATACCACCAATCAAAAAGTCAAAAGAAATCGAAAATGTGTTCCACTTTGAGTCTTACCCTTGTCATATTTGGCAAAACAAACCTTTATTCTTTAGACAAAATGAGTTTTAAAATTATCAATGATCTAAGATGAAAGTGAATGGCTGTTAGCAACAAAGTAAGAACGTCACACATGTTGCTTTCTACAAAAAAGTGATGTTAAGCAGATACAAACCGCGTTCCATTTCACCGTAATTTAATCGGAAACGAAAGATCACTCAATTCTCCCGGTCGGCTGACCGATTTTTTCACCGATCCGATTCCCGTTCATGTAGATCGTTACGTCGATCTAACGAGTTACGACAATAACACTGAGCATTCGGAAAAGTAGCTATTGTCACGTCACACGGTATTACGGCTGATTACGTAGTCGTTTTCCAGCGTCACAATAAATACAATACGTCGCGGCGAAAATTATTTCACGGTTCCAAGATTAACCGACGCGACCCGGTTCGCGATTAGCATCAAATTTCCAGCGCCAATTTAAGTCGTTCGGATGATTCGTGCAGCGGGAAAAAAGTGACAATTCAAATTCTCAACGCACGTTCACTTGGTTTTCTCTTTTCTACGGCACTTATTCAAGAACGCATTTTTGCGCGATGGTGGCGTCTTGAAAAATTGGACTTTCGACGAAACGACATTGAATCCGACTGTCGGAAGTGCGAAGACGTTCTAACGGTAATCCTCGCGGAGAATTGGTTGCGTTTGATTGAAAACGATGACTTCGGACACGGAAATGAGGTTCTCGGGTGTATTGAGTTTTTCTTATTTGTAGGAAATGGGAAGGGGAAGGGTTTGGATGGTTTTTCGCGCGATACCTGGCGTAACTTCGCTCGAGCATTGTTGCAAATAAATTTCAATTAACGGCGCAGCCGTGGACGGCTTTCTCCATGCAATTGAAAGCCGCGATAATTAAAGTAACGCATATTAATAGTTGCGGGGCGAGCTAGTACGCGTTCGACGGAAAATGCTCGCGCAAGTCCGCGATGAAAAGGAAAGTCGCAGAGCGCACGCAATGCCTGATGAAAATGAGATGCCGAAAAAAGGCTAGTGTTTATGGATCCTGCAAATGTTTTTTTAATTATTGGATTTTGGAATTTTTGGGACTGAAACTGTTTTTATTACATTTTGTAGCATATTTATAATTTTTGAAGTAATAATATAACAATTTAAATCAATTTCATTCTTTTTTAATTTGTTCCTTTTATTCTTATTATTTTTTAAAATGTTTTAATTATTCAGTGAAATGTGAGATTATAAAGTGATGTCTTTTATAACTTTTAATAGCCGAGTTACTTCGAAAAAATTACTTTTTTTATTATTTTAAAATTCGGATCAACATAAATTGCCATTCACAATAATTCAGGAGACCACCATTAAACTATACATTTCCCGTTGATATTTTATCGGAATATTTCGGCTGGAGGATATTTAGTTAATGCAGTATATGGTCGCAATTGCGTGTATATTGTAGGTATGTAACATACATGATAAATGATCATTTGAAATACATATTTTGGAATAGGCGTGATATATGTTACGTTCTCGGGAAAATTTATGTGAATGATATATCTCGGGACATTTACGATGATACTATTGCACTAGAAAAGCATGTTTTGTTTTTTATTTTAACTTCAAGTTGTAAAAATCAGTGTTGCAAACTTTGAACTTCTCGTTTTAATGTCTCCTAAGATTCGTCGTGAATCGGTCTGATAATTCGTCACAACGTAATACTATCCAAACTAGCCAGCATGGGAATTTGGTCATTTTAGAATATCACATCAAAAATTAAATATCTGACAACAACAAATTCTTTTACGTCAACGAAATCTGGTGTAGTGGGATAAAACTGATTTTAAAACAAAGTCTTTTAAGATAAAGTCTTCAATTTGTCAAAAATTATCGACAAATTATTATATTATTTATCTCATTTCGATTCTAAAAATAACCAAAAATTAAATTAACCAGATACAATAAAATATATTTTCCTCCGGTTTCCTACAGGGATTTAGTGCGCCCCACAAGAAGTCCGAATATCCCACAAATGTACGTGGTCGATTTTGGGCGGATTCCCTGGAGCAGTGTCTCGTTTTATGCGCATCTCGCGATGCAATTGTAATACATTTATACATCACCGCTCCGGAACGGACCTTGCGCAATTCACCGTGACTTTCGTAGTCCGTCTCTCGACGCAGGCCAAGATGTGCTCTACAACAAGAACGCTTAATCACGTGTATCACGTTTTGGCCGACAGCGATCCGCGCAGAATGATTTTGACGCAACACATTGTGTTCGACGTTTGAATGCCCGTCGATTATAAACGGTCAATTTGAAGCATGATAACCGTCAATTATCGATGCTGAGGAAGCCAACGCATCTGCGAGAGGCCGAACGGAAAGTACGGAGGATCAAGCAAACGGAAGGTGCTATAGGTTTCATCGAATCAATTTTTCGACTGTTACATGAGAGGACAATCAGTGCCAAATGAAGCCTTGGCAATATTTTACTTGCTCCAAAACATTGGATGTAGCAATTTTAGTGTTCAGTTGATTGGATCAAAGAAACGCAATATGATCATTGAAACATTGGAATTTGAAATTTTTTTCGCCCACTTTTTGTTCTTTATTGCTTTTTTCGTTGCACTTGCAGGATGGAAATTGCTGCGAAATGCAAACTGGCTTTTGCGAGTAACTTTATTTGAATAGCACTTATTTCAATATTTCTCATCAGAATTCGCGTATTATGTTACAACCCGACCATTGAATAACTAAATTGAAGTACCTGTTTCGAGCTATGATTGGGCAGTAGTAACCAAAGAATGTAATTTTCCGGCAATAAAAATGTATGGAGTATTTCCGGCGATCAGAATATAAACACAACCTTTTAACTAATAACTGATCCCTCTTCTGCTTACATAAATAAGCCGATTTCAACACTGAATTTACTTTCAATTCAAGTATTCAAGTGAAAATGTATCGATAAGACCAACACATTATTATTTGCGGTTGCATAAACCACTATTCTTACTAGATACATCGATGTAGAAACGACATATGAACTTGCGAATACATATCAACTTATACACCGAGTAATTATTATTTTAGGATTATGTTACATCCAAAATGTACTGCTTCTATTTCCCAATCTTTCCCAACTTCTGTTTTCTAGGACTTTAACGATTTGCATTACAATTTGTAATAACTGTTTCAAAGAAACAGTTATTACAAATTGATCAGTTGCAGACCAACGCGAAAATGACATCGTTTTTATCAATTTTTGGCCGTTAACTGAGCATGATTAGATCAAATCACGTTTTCATAAATTACGATTTTATCCAGATTACCATAGAAAATGATCGAAACTTCACCAAAATGATTTCAATTTCTATCGACAATTTAACAATTTCGAATGCATTTTTTACTAACGAATTATTTTCTAAGATTTTAATGAAAAACTTTTTTCTATCGTTAATTTCCATCAGTTTTCGCGCTGACTTCCCGTGATTTCCACGGACACGTGACACGCCTAATTAGAGCCAACGTATAATGTTCGTCTGTAATCGTTACATCGATCGGGTGCTGTAACAAGATCGCAGGAGCTTCGCGACACAATTTAATTAATCAATGCAATAAAACATTGTCACTTTATACGTAACAACGAGTAATAATAAATAATACATCGAGCCAACGCGGAAAAAATACCCGTGACAAATGCCGAGCAGAGACAGGCTTCTCGATCTCGCGGAAAACGGGATTTCGCGGCGGAAATTGGCGAGCAATTCATTAGCTCGGGATGAAAATTCGATATGATCGTTGCGCAGAAACAAATCGGCGGCAAAAAAGCGGTACACGTGGAAAACTGATTTTTCGTTGCGTCGTTGGTGAAAGATCGAACGCGAGCGAAAGATGGCGAGATTTACAGCTGCGCAGACGCTGAGAAAGTCGTTGCGATTTCGACTAATAAACGAAGTTTCCATTTAAAGAGCGCGCCACTCGAAACTGAATACAATCGCGTTGCATAATGCCCCCCGCGTTATTACGATTTTGATTATCCCCAATTCGGCCGATCAATCGTCGAACCCGCGAAATGTCGACACGATAATCACAGGCTGCGCTTTTGTTTGCATCGACCGAATGATCCGAACGTAGTCATTACGAATGACAATTAGACAATTTAAAAAATCGGTTTATCGGTTTCGGATAAGAAACGTATGCAGCGTCAATCGATCACTTCCTGCGAAATATTTGCGGGGAAATTCGAATATTTATTTTTATTGAGCAACCAAATGCAATGCCGCCACCCTTTTTTCACGATTTCAAAACGCTTCCCATTAAGTAACCGAAGCATGAATTTCGTCGGAAAAAACGTCGCGCGCAAAATTATTTACACATCCGCGCGACACATATATTCAGTCTGCTACACTTTGCTGCAAAAATCGCCGCGCGCGATTATGCCCGCAAACCGGTATTGCAGGAATAATAATCGGATCATACTTTTTCGTTGCGGGAAATGTATTCCTAATTTGTTTTCCAATCAAATTTGCATTGCGCAATAGTTTTAATTGCAAAAAGAACAACTTTCACTTGGACTCAAAATTCCATTTTTTTTCTGCGCAAACATTGCGCAAAGTTTCGGTTAACACATCGTTTCAACTTGAAATTCACGTGCGAATTTAGGAATGACTGTTGCGCGACAATATTCGATTATTTTTCAAACGTTCGGCAGCTGCATTTCTGCACCCGTCCAAACCGTTTCCCCTCAATCGTTATCCGTGAAAATATGCGTCTGGCTCACGTGGAACCTGAACAAGCAAAAAGCCACAGGTTTCATGTAGTGCTTTTTTATGTCCAGCACGCTATTGCTAAATAAATCAATCACTAGAACGCAGTCGCATGCAAATTTACCTATTCCGCAACGTGCGCACAGCAGACAGTGGCTTAGCTTGCTTAATCGCTCGGCTAAAACACTTTGCACCTACGTTGGAATGGAGCACTTTTCGTCGCAAAGGCAAAACCGCGCATCGTTAACTCCGTTTGGCTCTTTGTTTCTCTGGAGGAAGAAATGAAAACGAAACGTCGGATCTATTGAAAGGACTGAGCGAAGCTCCTTTTCGAAGCTAAGATAAACGTTGAATTTACACTCTGTTTACTTTGGAGTACAATCCCTCTACAATTCTGGTTTGGAAATACATAAAAAGAACCTAAATTTAAGACTGTGTGGATAACTACTGGAGATAGTAGGTCTTAGACCGACCTGGAATAACTATTATTTCACTATTAAAAATGTTTAACAACTCTGAGCAATACTTGATCATAAGATTGTGTTTTTTGTTCCATTAACTTCGGGAAAAAACTCGCCAAGCATTAGGATGAGATTTATTATGACCGGCAAAAATTGTTGCAACAAACGTATTGTGATACTTTTATTGTATAATACTTACGGATAATACATATCATTTATTATCCGAATAGATTGTTTGACTGATTTCTTTCTGAGTATAAGATTGGGTTTGTAGTCGATGTTTAATTATCCTTGGAGGCTCAAGGAAATGCTTGGAAAATCGTTAAAAAGTCGTTTGGTTGACTGTCGCAAAGAAAAGGAGTGAAAATTTATCGCTCTTAAAATCGATTTTAATGAGTGCTTTGGAAACATTGTTAGCAATAATTGCCGGTAGAAACGTAAGGTATACAGTAGCTTTGACGTAAGAAAGTTTTTAAATTCTTCAATAGTGTAGGTGCAAGCGTGCTGGATGAAAATAAATAATTAATTAATTCTTAATTTAAAATACATAATTAAATTAAGAATTAATTTGTATTAAATACTAATAAAAAGATTCACTGAAATCCAGATCTAATCGTATAGAAATATAGAACGTGAAAATAACACCAAGAACACATGTATTTTTCTCATTAGTCGTTACTGCACGTTTCTTCGATTTTGCTCAATACAGTAAAACACAAAATAAATGTAAATCTCTAAATTTCCACCCAAATTACAACGTATCACAAACTAATACTTCTTCCCAGACAAATTAATTAACTTCTTGCGAAGAAAAATGTATTCATCATGATTCATTCATCCCGCCTGCCTTTATACATTTATTGAATTATCCACCAATGCTGATACATCAGTCAAGATTAACCGAGCGGGACATTGTTTGAGTTATTCCATACCGATACGTCATCTCCAATACGTCAATCGAGACATCCATTTAGAAAAACACTTCGTCACTTTGATTCGTTGATCCATTTTCACGACCAGCCAATTGATGTTCGTCGTCCATTTCTATCATCATTGTTCTCACTCTCCCTCTCTCTTTCTCTCATTCGACCTTAACTACCGCAATTGTCAACTTCCAAAAGCCATTGTCTCCGAAATTATTCCTCGTGAAATTGCAAATGTCATCCCGAAATTACAGTACGAATAAAAACGACTGTGCCGAAGTCGATCGGGAATATCGGTGAAAGTCTGCGGTTGCCCAGAAAAATGCAACGATCTATTTACATATCATTGGTTTTAGAGCGCGCCGAGGGTGTTACGTAACGATAGTCGAACACGCTAATACGACTACGTTAATACGATCAGTTGACGAAGATAACGTTAATGCTGCAGGGAGAGGCCGAGACACGATCAGCGACCGGATAGACGAGCATTTGGACGATGTCGCCGACGATCATAAGCGCCGCCGGCATTTGCGCACGAGTCAATGTGAATTGTTAAACTGTAGCGCGGAGCCGATGACGCAACCCAAGGGAACCTCTATGGAAAATTGTCGCAATGATCGATAAACATTGCTCTTTTGACGAGTATTGTTTTTCGAAACGGATTTTTAACCTTAGACCTTGTATATGTTTTAGCTTAAACTAGTACTAGCAAAACTGAAATTTACTTGGCCCATGAATTGCAAAATCATGTAGAAATTAGGTAGAAATTAGGTAGAAATTAGGTGTATGACTATCAGCATACTCAATCAATATTTCAGTTAATATTATTTATCCCTAATATAGAAATAGAAATATTACATTTCATAATAATACGGTTTATTTCTGCGAAGGTGGGTCAAAACCTACCTTCGCAGACAAATTGACCCAATGCAGAAATACTGTTTATGAGGTCTATTTATCACAGTGTACAGAAGTTAGAACAATGGTGGAATTTTCATCGATTGCGATTTATCGGTGAAGTTGGAGATGTTACTGGGATCGACCGGAATGTGCATTCCTAAATTCCCAACACGATGTCTGTACTGAGTATCAGTGAAATGTAAAAATTGCAATTGTTAGCCAATGTTTGAAAAAACGTCCGACCTGTCTGACATTTTTTCACATTGTCTAATTCAGATCATAATTTTTCAAAATGAGTATCTCAAGTACTCAAATATCAGTTTTTCAAAGACGAAATATTTTGTACGAAACTTTCTCACTTATTTTGAATTAATTCCATCATTAAATTCATTTGTGTTCGAATGGAAAATAATACTTCTTCTTCAAAAAGAGTCGTAAAAGTTTATTCAAGAAATCTTTATTTTTAATTAACAATTCTCAGAAGAAACAGAAATCTTCCTTATTAGTCTCCGCGGTGACGAGTTGAAAGTCAACGCCATACCATCGCTTTGACATAACACACGAATAACCCGCCAACCGACGGCGTAATTAAATTATCAAGTCTTATGGTTGCCGTCGTAATTGCCACGAAACTCCGAGATAATGTTTTATTTATCTCGCAATTGCGTGATTATCATAAGTCGCGTCGCTGAATTACGGCACACTGCATGTTTCCCTTTCATTCTCAATTAGTACCGCGGTTTTACAATTGACGCGCCGCACCGGCGCATTCAATTAATCCGACAAATTTATTCGCAAATTTGTCCGTAACTGCACGCAGTTCCTTCGTCGCGCGAACCGAAGAATCCCGTCCATCAACCGCCGACTTTTTCCCGTCAAAGTTCGCTTTTGATATAACCGTACGCTGCACCTCGTTACATAAAAATCCACGAAGTCCAAGTATGTCCTTTGTGGAAGAAGCTCACCGCGATACATAACGTCCGGTTGTAAAAAAGATTTCACTTTTCCGCGTGAAACAACAAGCTAAATGAGTGCATTTTTGCAGCGCACCACAAAACTATACGATTTGAAGCGTTCTTTATGGAGGCAAGCAAGGCTTGACGTTGGACAAAGTAAACTGGTATATTTGCGGAAGTATTTTCCAATTTGAAGGATAAACGGAATTTCGTTGAAATAAGTTTTTAAAGCATCTTTCAGAAAGGCCAGTGAAAAGACAATTGCAGATTCCAGAAAACGGAAATATATTCATTACGTAAAGAAGTTTACTGAAAAAACGATTCCGCATAAAATAGATTGTAAAACATTGGCGACTTTTGTTGCTTGTTGATAATACTTAATGGCAAAGAAAAACCTGAAAATTTGAGTTTGATTCTGCTATTCCTATAATTGGGATATTCGAATATCGATTTATTAGTTTTATACATTACTTATAAATATTATATTATGATATATTATGTATGAAGTGATCTTATTGGTCAAAACAATTTATATTCATATTGCTACACTTTACAATGTTGTTAGGATTACGATTTATACCGTTATCCATATAATATCTGTTTTCAAGTACTAAAACGAAACTAACAAAAATGTACTACTATGATATCATTAAGGTTACAATTTATATTGCACTGATTACAAGTTTTCTCAGTGCCCCCACTCTTATATTTAATTAAAAATGAAAGTAAAAAGAAACCACGATTTATGTAAAATGTATGCAAACTCATTCAGGAATAAAGTAATTACATTTACTCGTAAAAAGTATTTAAAGTAATATAAAATAACAACTTTACAATCACTAAAATATTATGGAATGTTCAATCAACATTTTGTTATTTCATGTTTTTTTGTTCGTAAGTTGTTTCTAAATAAACGTTTGTATATTAAAACTTAAAAATCAATTACGTTATTTTATCACAATCGCAATTGAACAATGAATATGGTCTAATCACTGAATTATTTACGCTAAAAACCACAGAGAGAATAAACCTAATATTTGTGTATTTTCAATAGAAATTCATGCAAACTGTTATTTTAAAACCAGTCGTACATTTGCCCAAAATGAATGCAAATTGTATGCACTTTTCTTGCAGTTTTATACGAATTTTGATAGATATTCCAGTACTTTTCCAATATCCCCTTGTTGAAATAACAATATATATTTTTCTCTATATACCACATGTTTTCTCAACCTACCAACTGACATATTCACCCGAAACGTACTTTTCGCACACAAACTTCTGACTAAAACAATACTCTTGTACCCCACAATTTTTTTTCCCCTCTAAATAACAGTGCGAACAATTTCTCAAGATTCTCGAATTGAAAACTGGCCATTAACATCCATCCACATAAAAGTGCGCCCATTTACGAAACCCCGGGCATTGTTACGCATTTTTTCCGCCGCGCGGTTCATATTGAAACCAGATACGGACATAATTACCCGCGCCGATTGGTCATGGTTTCTTAACCATGATCATTCAAAGTGTCACTTCGCGTTACTCTTATGCATACAACGCGGTGCGTTCTTGCTTTTGACTTGCTTCTTAATTATCGGCGCTTTTTTGCGCAACGCGTCTCACTTTGCGTGTTCGTTAGTTGCGCGGAAAATCTGGAACAGCGCACTGCGACCAGTTTTTTGCGCGACGCCCAAATCGAAAGATCGCTCTGGGGCCTCGAAAAATCACGAATTTCGAAAGCTATTATTCGAGTCCACAAAGAAAAATGTGTCGGAACCGACGTCGCAGCGGCTCGATTAGGAAGACGCCGGGAAATTTGAGTTAATTGTCAATTACGGCAACCATTCATTAGGATTAGAATGGGGTTATTCAGAGCACGCGAATACAGTTTGTAGTTCCAATTTTGGCGGTGAGATTCTTGGCAAAATAGTGAAAGACATAATTTGGATGTCGATTCTTATATTTTGTGACCTTTATATTAAGTTGTTATATACTTATTAAATATATGTATGTAATATATGTACAAAAATATGTATATACTTAAAAAAATTTTTTTATACATATTTTATACATACAGGTATTTTATTCACATATACATTTATTTCAAATTCTATTGACATATATAATATATAATAGCCTAAATATATAAAACAAGTACCTATTTTGAAATATATAAAACTTTGCAATATCCCATATGTGTAAATACTGAAACTTTATATGACAATTTTGAACATATATAAATAAATGATAGGTATTCCATATTTGAAGATGTATGCAAACTAATTTTAGAAAATATAAGGCCCATAAATATGGTTTCCAACATTCCATATACAGTTATATATAATTATAGTGTTTTTGATTCGGGATTCTTTTTATTAGAGATTTATAGCTTGATTTAATCGAAAACGCAGTTGTCAGACTGATATTTCTGAGGCGTAATTTAATATAACCTAAATGGTTATGGGGAACGCAAAGTATTTGAATCGCGCGTCACGGAAAGAATGTTTTCCGCTAAAATGTTGCAATGTGTCGATAGAGTTGACAAGTTGCAAGATCCAATTTTGTTGAATAAATTAATGAGTTCAGGTACAGCGTGACAAGAAATTTTGCGCAATGTTCGACGATGTGGGATGAAAATACTACGCTGTCAGTGAGGGTAAGTCATGTCATGCCGATGTGTCTTGCAATAACGAAATATGATATTTGGCGGCTAATTTTTTCACGGAAAAAAAGATCTGATAAATTTTACTTATTAAACTTCTCGGCAAACCGAGGATATAACGACAGCGTTCATCTTTTTTACCAAACTATTTTAAACAGATTTCCAAATATTCGTCAAACAAACAGTATTAAGGAGACGTCCCAGTGAATCATGGGAAAAATAGATTAAAAAAATGAAAAACTGTTCATAACTTTTTTTGTTGATAAATATCAAAAATCTGTCTTTACAATTTGTTCTCC
>JABFPB010001997.1:0-22155 GCA_022817645.1 Ceratoteleas bidentatus
ATTTTGCATCAGAAATGGTATCCAATAGACATAAAGAAAATTGATATAAAAATGCAAAATTTACTTTTGAAAGTTTAAACGCAAATATCTCAAAATCACAAAAAAGTGACTTAACTGGTTTTTCCTCAAAACCACAGATATAATACTTTGCTTTATTCAAATTTAATAAATGTACTGTCTGGATCTGTAACTAAAATGATACACATTAAACACAAAATACAGCAGTTTTCAAAGAATAAAGTAAATCTGTATAAAGAATTATAGCTTCTCGTTTGTATTCAACAAAATGTAATTATAAATTGCAAAACTTGAATGAAAATGTTAATACGTTTTCATCGGACAGTAATCACGACAGATATTAATTCGCGTCGCGAAATCCCGCAGTGATTTCGATTTGCGTGATTATCCGCGCGAATGTTCCGGTAACGAGGCGCAGCACTGTCAAAATGCGAATCGACTTTGCGGAACACGGTGCAATTTCGGCACGGTTCATCGACGGTTAAAAAGACTAATAAATAAAGCCGCTGCCATTTCGGCGCGGAGCTTGATTAATCACCAACGTGTGTCAGTGTAATCAGATAATTCTCCGCCGAAATTAATTTACTTTATTACGTGGCACGCAAAAACGTTTACACGTGATACCCCTGTTCTTTTCCAAAACACGCATTTGCACGTCAAAGCGGATAATTGATTTATCACATTTCGGTTCGAAACCCGAAGCGACACTCGACGTTTACTGTCGAGCGACAGGGGGAGAGGTATTATCTGATCGTGAGTGACATTTCAGCGGATCGGATCGATGAAATTCGGATGAGCCAAATTTGGATATTTTGTGTTAAATTAACGGACGGTTATTATGTTCGCGTTTTGTCGCGGCTATTCTCGCCATTCAACGGTCCGATTGCAATTATGATCATAATAGTTGGAGGTAATAATTGTGAGAAATACGTTGATAAATAGTCGTAAACAAATTAACTTTGATTTTAATACGATTTTATCTTTACGGTTGTCCAAGATAATGGAACGGAGGCGTAAGTTTGTTATCAGAATTGATGCTTGACAATTAGGAGCAATGGTAACTTAATAGTGCATTGTGCCAGGAAAATGAAGTTGCCGACTTGCTCCCGGATTGGAACCAACGTTCTATTCTCACTTAAAGAAGAAATGAAGACTAGTTGACTTTCGTATTTTATTCATATTTCGTGTTTACTGTTTATTATTGTAAACAATAAACACGAAATATGAATAAAATACGAAATTTATTATTGTAAACAATAAACACGAAATATGAATAAAATACGAAATTCGTGTATTATTGTTTAGAAATAGAATTTTCATCATATTTCTAAAGAATCATTTATACCCGAGAAAAAAAATCTGGATCACTTTATGGTCACTTTCTGATCAGTAGAGCCTGATCCCTTTGTGATAAGGATTTAGAGACTTTTGATGATGGGATCATTGTGATCACTTTGTAATCGCTGAATGATCAGGTCAATTTGTCGAATATTCAGCGGATCATTAAATGATCATTACATGATCACAAAATGATCCCAACGAGATCATAAAAGTCTAAAAAACCTTATCACAAAGGGATCAGGCTATACTGATCAGAAAGTGACCATAAAGTGATACAGAATTTTTTTCTCGGGTAATTTCAGTTTATAAACCATCTTTTCAAAATCACGACTTTACAGTTTCACAATGTAGTAAATCTATGCAATTTTTGTACCTTCTAATATCTTTTCCCAGTTAGTACGGTAAATTGGTATTAATAACGAAGAAAAATGTACTAATATCTGAGAAATTTGGACTGGATTTGTTACAAAAGAGACCTAGTATATGGCAATTACGACATAGTCTATTCAAATTTATTGTATACGTATTGAACTACAATACATTTCAGTCCAATCCTAATTGTATCATAAACGTATATTCAACGTCAAGAATCGTAATTTTTATCTGGCTATTTCGATGCAGTAACTTCAACACTGTTATTCTGATACTCGAAAAGACCGTTTCCTTCGCGAAATATATCGCGATTCACCTTGATTTGCAAATGCAACGTCAAAGCCAACCGAAGCAACTGATTAACCGACCGAAAACGTCGTTAACTGGTTATTGATCAACGCGGGCGATGTTCATAGGTTAGGAGTCCCTTTCCGCGGGTTATCGGGTAAACAGAAATTCCGGTTCCGAGTGCGGACCGGCGAGGTAAATCCTCTCGTTTAGTGGCCCGTAAATAGCGGCGCATCACGGCATTCGTTTCGTTTCGCGGAATTTATTTGCACGCTCAGCTAATTTATCGTTATGATTAAGCCCGGGCTTCGATCGCGACCACGTAATGGCGCGCTTTTGTGCCGCGAAATTGGTTTTGTCTCAGGTCTTGTCGGGACGCGAAAATCGGAGCCGAGCGACCGTCGTAAATGTCCGTTACATTCCTCGGATTTTTCCCGCGGAAATTACGACTGGCGTGCGGCAAATTTGTTAACCTCGTTCGAGTAATTAACATGATCGCTCGGTGAACCGCAAAAAAGGATTAGCAAAACGGAACGCGTTGTTAAGTAAAGCATCATGGAAGAATAAATTATTAATTAGAAAGAAATCGAGCTGTTTAAAAAGTTTAGAATATCTGAGTAGGTTTAGTTATGTGTAGTAAGGCTCTTAATCATTTGAAATTAACAAGTTGATTTGATTCGATTTAAAAGAAAGTTCTCCGAAGATTGCATAGATTGCGTAGTGCTTTATATATACATTTATATATAGATAACCAAGTATATCTACGGAAATTTAATACATAGCATGGGAAAATTTATTGTAACATTTAGGACATTTTAATATGTCGCGGTAAAATTTACTGCATATCTATTAGAATATTAAATATTAAAATAATATTCTTCCCATTTGTCTCAACTTTTCAAATTTATGCTCAGCTCAGTGTCGATAAATTGTGAAATTATGGATATTCCGCTATCACTATTAACAAATGGATAATACCGATTGATCGCATTTTGCGCGCGATGCCGAAAACGACCTCGAAATTGATATTAGCCATTCACCGGCGATGTTCTCGCGAACAAATTGATCGCCACTCGAACTTTCGGGTTCGGTACTTGCGCGTTGTTTTTAAGTCACGGCGCGCGGGAATTAATGAGACGAGTGTTATTATTCCCCAGTTGGGTGTTCGATTAAAGCCCCGGCTTTACTGTGCGCCTTTATTTTCGATATTAATTACGCGCTAACCCAGTTACATTTAAGTGATGAATTTTCATGGAAAAAGTCACCTGCATTTTTTTTTCTTCCTTTCGTTGCAGTTCGCACAAAGGGGTAATTACTTCGTGCGTCGCGCGAGAAAGGTGAAGAAATTCGCGGCGAAGAAACAGCAAACAGAAGCAGCAAAGTGCCGGGAAATGGAAGGCGAACTTTGTGATTTGGCCGCACTTTTGTCGAGGATCAAATGAATTGCCCACGGAGGATCAACGAAAAGCACAAATATGTGAAGCTTGATTGGATCGAAAATAAAGCGTTCATCCAAATTTGACGTTCGCGTCATAACCGATAATTTCGGCGTAAAATCGTGTCACAATTTCCGACAAATTGGATCAAAACGTTAGTAATGGGTTCTTGCGGACATAAATCTAGCGTAAAAATTCGTGGAGCGTGCTATAACGAGATTCGGCGAACGAACTGATACGGTTAGTTATCGTAATTGCGTTTACGATCGCGCTCCGAATCGTATTATTAATATTTCATTTGTAAACGTTCAAAGTTTCGCAACAAGTTTTCACGCAATTAAAATGAATCGAATGAGCGCATGTATCGGTACTGATCCACTTAAACGGTTGATTTTTTCGCAATCAACATCGTTGCGATAAATGAGGCGGTTTCGAGGGGTTTTCGCAAAATTAATAATCGAAATAGTTTCATTGAAATTAATCGGCCGGCAATTTGCCCGACCTAATTTACGATCATCGTCGTACAATTAACGATAAGCACCGACTCGCTATTCTCCCAGAAGTAATGCACTCTTATCGCAACGGCACAGCCAGTCGAACAAGGAAAGGCTTGCAATCACATATCGTAAATCCGACTATCTGCGAATCTTTGAGCAACAGGCCAATTGCGTTTGGCAATTTTTCCGGACTGGCGGAGTGCCCCGACATTATATTAGCAATCCACTGTCAGATAACCGGGGGAACAATTGAGCTTTCCTCGGTAGACACCGGGAACGGTGTTGAAATCGTTCGCATTGCACCTGGAAATACGAAGTACAAAGAAAAAACCACTTTTAACATCACTTAGAAAGATCTCCATTCCAGCAGACAATAAATCCATCAACATTCCGTCAAACTTTCGATCCAACCATGTAGGTATCATCTTCTTCACACTATCCAGCCTAAAATACCGCAAAAGAACTTCGAACATCACTTAGAAAGTTGCCTGGAGCATTCCACCAAGCATATTTGACCATGCCATGTTCGGTTACAAACTATTTCACATTGAATCCAATCCCCAAAAACTCCGAAACAAAAACCACTTCCATCAGTTAGAAGTCCGGAGCACCAGTCAGCAAATCCATCAACATAGTAACCAAACTTTTTATCTAACTACCTTCAGCTGCAAACCATTTTACATTGAACCCAATCCCCAAAACTATATAACCACTTCTATCATCCCTGAGGAATGTCTTCATACCCCCAACCCAGTTGGATGAAGTGATCATCCAATCTTCCATTCCGATCCATCAAATTTCTCTGTTCTCACCATCAGGGTTTGAACTCAAGCCCCCTGGTTCCACTTCCCCGGCAAAGTTGCCCTATCTTTCCACCAATCGCAATTCATCCAACATTAAGCCACATCTCTTTACATCGAACCCCAAGACCTTCAACCTTACGTTGAGCCTTACGTCTGATGCCCCAATCCATCATATTGACGGCGTCGCTGGTTGGTCAAGTGTTGCCGAAAAGTGTTGCGCAGCTCCAGTAGGTCGCGCGCACCATGCTCCACGCGAACACGCAGCTACAACTGTCCTGGGGTGCACGTGCACATGTAAATAGTTGGTCGAAAACCAGTGGTCCCGTGCCGGGTAAGAGGGGGCGACGGTTCTACGGGGGATATGTGTGTCTAGGTGGTCCCAGTGGTTCCGGTTGGTCCCGCAGGTGAACTGGTTGGTCCCAATTGGTTGGTTCGCGTGGTCCGCTACATCGGGCGATTCGCTCGGTTGAGCAGCAATAGGCGCCGCTCCAGCACGCACCGCGATAGTGACTTGCGGAGCCGAGGACGGTCCATGACCGGGCCGCGGGGGGCCGGGGGAGGGGACGCGACTCGCGGCACACGGCACCACGGCAGCGTCGCGCTCCTCGCGAGGCTCGGCAGATTACTGGCGCGACGGGACGAGCGCGGACGCGCAGCTTGACGCGGCGCCCGCTCGGCGAACGCGTCGACCAATCGCGAGGGACCGTTCCGCTGGAGCCGCGAGCGGTTGGGTTGGGCTGACTTCGCGACGGGGGAACCAACTTTCCAAGGCACGCTTTTTCGGGGTGGTGTGGTGTGGTGTTTGGTTGCGAGGGGGAGGGCAAAAACGGAGGGTTTGGTATTGTTTTTGTAAGGCGTATTTGCCCTAGTTTAAGATGGGGTTTTTTGGGCGTGCGGTTGTTTTGAGATTAATGATTTGGAGAGAAAAAGTGTTGGAAGCTGATGGCAAGGTCGGACTTACGGGAAAAGTGTACGGTGGGTACTGTAATTGGAGTGGGATTGCAAAGTTGGAGGGTATTTGGATTGGAGGAAAAAATTTGCAGTAAAGCATTGAAATTATAGTGAATATAGTTTAATTTTATTTCAGTTTCTAGTATTTTTTAAACGTTAAGTGATTTCAAGTGTTCAGTGATTGCTAGACACTTTTTGGTCTTTCCAATCGTCTTTCGAGTCTACGTTTTAAGAAATTGCAGACTATATAGAATTGTTTTGGTGCAAAATATGCATTTACTTTTTGAAGTTCTATTTAGATTTGTATTTTGATTTAAAACACTTAACGAATTGTGCGTTAGAAACAAACGTTATTGTTTCAATAACATTAATGTGCACTAACTGAGGAGTTTAAATATTTATGGATGTTGAAATATAAATAGGATGAAAATATTCTACATAAATCTTTTTTTCAATCTGCGAAAAAACGGGGTCTAGTATATTTCATTCAGCGTCGAGGTATCTTTGCACCAAGAAAATTCATGCTTTGTCGATATCTGGATGTTTAGGCACTTTTATATTTATTTCATAAAAATGACATGATTGAAGACACCTTTTTGGAAAAACGTTCCTATTGGAAGGTGTGGCATAGTATAACAACAAACTGGATGCCGTATCGATGCCATATTTTATTACTTATTAATGATAAAGAATACTCTTTCCTAGTACTTTTTTTCCATATCACTGTTATTGTTGTTGATTGTGTTCATTTTGAAGTGAAACGTTTGATCTAAGTTCTGAAAAGGTTACGTTAACTTGTTACGATGTTAACATCTTAACATAACTTTTAAATCCTGATGATCCGGCACCTTAAAACAATTTGACTCAAGCATTTAGAATTGCCTCAAACTTAGATTGTTTGGGTCAACCTGATAAAATCTTGGCCAAATATCTGGAAAACAGCTTGATGCAACCGTTTTCCGATCAAACTAACTTGTTTAAGAGAGTATAAGCTGAAAAATTTTGTGATGATTACTAAATACGTACATTACTGTTGTCTAATTTTTAAACATTCAAACACGTTTAAAACATTGAATTTGTGAAAAACGTCTTGATTCAAGCCAGTTTGGTACAGTTTCCTACCAACGAATCCAGACCCTCCACTTTTCGCTTCAGCATATAACATTTAATTTAAACTGCGTTTTCTTCTCAATACTGCTAAAAGGGAAAATGAATTCCATAACTGGAAAGCTCTCTTTTCAAAGTCACTCACGTCCAACGCGATAAAACTTGGCATTTGCCGTGTCACGCCAGTACTTTACGATTACGATCGCCAAACAGCTTGTAATCGCTAGCAATCGTAAAAACCTGACTGTCGCCGTTTCCAAAATCCGCTTATCAACATGCCCCGTTTATTCCTCAATTGTTCGCATCCTCTCCTTTTTTCCTCCCCAAACGATATATTACACCAACGAAGCAATCCACCGCAAAAGTCATCCAACCACTACGTCTATTCGCGAATTTCTCGACGTCACGAATTTCAGACCAATCGCCACTCGAAACACACGAAAAGGATATAGGTCAGTTTCGCCTAAAGGGCTTTCATCCAACGGTCATTTTCTATAAAAAGTAACCTAATCGAACCGTACCAATCGTTCTGACATTTCACTCGACATTTCGGAAAAGCAATGCTCTTTCATTACAGGCCAACCGGCAATTATCCCCCGCGATTCGCGATCGTTAATTGTTTTTAATCGCCGCCCAAAATGAGCACCCACGTCGCTCAGTCGGTCTGCTCGAAATTGGGAATTGGGTCATCGCATTATGTTATCCGATCCGCTGAATATTTAACATCGCGCGACTTATTTTCGAATTGGCTCTGATCAATTTCGCCGTTTGCCACTAAGACGTATAGCGTACCACAAATTGTTGTCGAATCACGTCTTTTCTTTGTTTATCGTGAAAGCTCCTTAAGCGCTTAAAAAATCAATGACTCCGTCGGAGCTGTCGATGATTAAACAATAACGTCGGCGTCGTTTCTTGGGCGCTTTTCGGCCGCGTCGCCCGCTTTGTCCGCGCAATAGTCGGCTCGTAAATTATTGATCTGACGGCTACACTTATTGCACGCTTTTTCGCGAACACGACGCTGGGGAAACGAGTTTACAATAGCGCATTAAGTCGGCACGGGATTTCTTGCGCATTCACATGGGCTTTATTTCGCGCGAATACGTCGGGGTATTTGTAACTTTTTCGCGACGCAAAAAGTTATTCAAATGTAGGCGACGTTAGCGACGAGATATGAAATGTAGAGAAATAGCGCGAATAGCAGCAATAAAAGCTCTGCAACCGTCGGATTTACGACAAAAAGCGGGATTTGTAATAAGTGAAATCGTAAACGGCGTTATGCGCGAACCGTTTCGGCGCAATTTTGAGGGAAAGGAAAACGCGGTTTGTTGTCAATGTCGGACGGACGAAGTGTGCTAACGCGAGAAATGTAATGCGTTTTGTTTTAACTCGATTTGCCGACTTAGAGGTTGTCATGATCGGCTTTAACGATGAGGAATGTGAAGTAAAACATTGACAAAGGAATATTTATAGAGTTACGTGGGAAAAATTATAGAAAATTCGACTCGGAATGGAAATGTGAATATTCGTACATTTTTGGGGAAGTTAGTGGGGTCTTATGGAAAATTAGATTTAATAATTATATTTAATTATATTTAATTAGATTATGATACGCTACGGTACAAAATAATGCACCGTCAATTTTTTGGTCAAGTAGATTATTTGTAGCCTTTTCAGTGAGGTATTTTTATATTTCGCATTTTGTCTAGACATTTTAAAAATGTGTGATTTTACAAAATTATTTACAAATTTTGTTTAAGAATTTACACAATTAGATGCAATAAATTATCTTCCAAACATCTTTCTAACAAACATTTTGGTATGTAATACAAAGAACATAATGAGAATACAAAATATAAAATATGAGATTTAAAGAAAAATTATCAAAAAAAATTTTCCCCAGCAGATTCAACTTACATAAGGTGACGATGCCGTCCCGTTTTTTAAACGGATTACATGTATAATTTATCCGCGAATGAATCCGGAATTCCACTGCGAAGCATTTGACGCGTTCCTCGCGTAAATAAAATATAATTAACGTTTGCCGTAATCATTGAAATGCACTCCGGACGGAAAAAGCATACTAATAGGATCGCATCAAGCGTTTCGAGTGCGAACGCCGGCAGTGCCATTAACGTCTTAGAATATTCCATACATGTCTCCGAAAATGGGATTAATGCATCGCTTCTGCAATTTGCATGAAAAATCAAACGCGAAAATCAATTGCCGTTGCGAAGTGCGCCGGAAATTCGAGTCGGGTGTCCTAATTATATTTGTCCTGAAACGTTCGAGAAACGTAATCGTTGTTGGAACTTTTTGCCAAATAAGTTCGTCGTCGAACGAACTTAAGCACTTGTTTCGCGGTTTGATTCGAGTTTGAGTGAAACGGATCCCGCGACGGACGTGTCATCAAACGCGACTTTCATTTGGATGCAAATGATTAATGTGTTTGTGTAATCCGTACCTACGCATCGGGAAAAGTAATCTTGAAAATGCGTTTGAGTTTAATACAAGTGACCCGGGACGTCCACGGTGACCTACTTATCGCGTTTTATTTTGATCAAATTTTCATCGCCAGGTTATTTCGAGACAAACAGATGGCGAATCAAAATTGTTCTAATGTATTTCTGAGGGCGATTTTTTAAACCAGTCGCATGTAGCTTGTTAATAAAGTATGCTTATGAAAAAGTTATCATTCGATGTTATTACCGTCTCCAGTATTTTTCCAACATTTTCTTCGCGGCGTTACGAAATAATTGGATTAACGTGGTTTTATATTTTCGAGAAAATTTGAAATTTAATTTGAATCAAGGCGATTGAAAGTGCTAAGGCCGACAACTAAAACGAATGAATCTGCGCTATCTCGATTGGCTATTTCACCTTTTAAAGAGAATCCCTTCGCATCCCCGAAAGTACCTGAAATCTGAATGCAATCGTAAAGAAGAAAAGGAGTTTCTGGATGGCAATTTATGGTAATAGTATTTCGCGAGTACCGTTCATTATCCCAGTGTATCGTTTACGCAGCAGAAAAAGTTTCGGCGAGAATCGTTATTCCGGTCAGCGGAGTCATACATCATCGCCGGACGTATCCCTCGCAGGGAAAATATAATCTCGGAGTTTACTTTGAACAATAAAAGTGGCCGAGAAAAAATTGCCAGTAAAATATATGCACGATATTTTCCACCCCTGCGAGGATTTTTTTTCGTCACTTTTCCGTGTCTGTAACCAGATTTTTACACCCTGCATCAAGATCAGCCAGTTTTTTCGGAACTCGTAAAATTACCATCGAATGGTACGAACATTCGCGAATTGGGAATCGTAAAATACCGAATCCCATCGAACGTCTGTTCCGGATGGAAAACCGGACTGTTTTCGCGGCGTCGAATTAATGAAAGCCGCCGCCCCTTGAACCGGCGAATCTCATAAACGTAGTAGTGCTATCGACCTCTCGCGTGCATGCAGCACTTTTTATAGGCAAACGGATGCTCGAGTTGCCGCGACTTCGAACGTATCTGCTTATTGTCAATTTCGCGAAGGGGATGTTGTACAAGCTTTTGTGCTCGCGGCTTCGAGATGCATTCTCATTTCTAGTGTACGCCAGTCTTTCTCCTTTTGTGTTGCCGCGATCAAAGTGAGACGCCTTTTTCGGGGTTTCCGTAATTTCTCGGAGGTCGCTGGGTTTTAAACTCCGCCAATGAGAGGACAATAGGTCTCGAGTTTTATTGATAAGGTTTTAAAGTGGAATCGAGTGCGTTTTTACACTTTTCAACAGTAGCCATTTGGGCAGGAATTTGGATTCTATGTAATAAACGATAATAGGAAATTGATGACTTAAACATTTTTGAGAAATTGGTGATGAAATTGTCTAGTTCACGTAACAATATTTGAAGTAATTTCACATATAGGATTTCGCATATAGGAGTTAATTTGAAAGGAGGACTATAAAATTGCAGTTCAAATGTACCGCAGTAAAAAAGACTGATTAAAGGGAAATGAAACAAACGAAAATTAAAAGCATTACAAATATTAATCCTTTAATATTAATTTAAAGGATTATTATTTATAATACTTTAAATAAAATCGTAAAGTGCATATATTTTTTCATAATTCGACTCCATGAAATATTGTATATTATACTCTTCTATCATAAAAATAAATACATCCATGCAATTTTTACTGGCATAATTAAATACAAAAATACAAAAAAATAAGTTTACAGTTAAAAGTTTATAATTATATATTGTAAATTTTCACTAAACATTGAATCTCATATGTGAAAATATTATGAGTTTTCAGTTTGAAACTAAAATAGAAGTTAACTTAATTTTTAAAGTTCTCATGTAATATTCAAGAATATATTCTTTACAAGGCACTGAAATGTACAGTAATTGTTTACAGTGTGTGCAAACAAATCCTTCAAAATTCAACCTCGTTCGAAATGTCAATGTCACTTCCACGAAATGATTCATTCGCTTTTACGACGACCATCTAACCGTCACCGAAATAACGTTTTATCTGACATTCGTGTGAATAAAATAAATAAACTGTAAAAACCTTGTACGTTGGTTTGACAATAAATTGTCATAATTAAGATATCAAAAGAACATTGACCTAGCGTCTTTTCATTTCCTTTCACGGGAGGTACAAAAGATTCATTATTCCCTCGAGTGCATTGCATCACACTTGCACAATGAGTGAAAAAATTCGCTGGAAATATAACATTACATTTAACTACATCTGGAAAAAATTCGCATTAAGTGGCGAAGAAAAATTGATACTATAAAGACGAAATAAAGAGGCTAAAAAGGGGGAGCCTTCGTTTCGCAAGGCGCCGCCACTGCAATGAAATATCCCCGAATTTATCTCGTGATGGATGATTTTCATAAATCGTGGCTTCAGTCTCTGTGGAGGAACAATTTTTGATAAATCCGACGAACGGTTTATTAATTCGAAACAACGTATTAAACTATTTTGCAGACGGAAATGGTATTCGGTAATTATTAATCGGCATAATTCGCCACAAAAATATCCGTCCGAGTGAAAAACAATAAAAAACCGGTTCATCGTTCTCGATTATTTACCGACGGCGGGGAACAGTAAACGATCGAATTAATGACGAAAAAGTGGGTCAAATAAAAGTGAATAAAAGTGCAGCGCTTGTTTTGCCACGTCGGGTTTTGACAGTGGTGTTTTGTTTTTCGCGTCCCGGTCGTTTATTTGAGTTAAACCTGAATTAGACTCCGGGTTCCTCGGCGGGAGCTTCGAGGGGCGAATTCGTGTGTGACCGCGCGGCAGATTTGAGCCGTCCAACCGGAAATATCAGTCAGCCTAATATCCGTTACGACGCGGACCTTAAATGCGCCCAACATTTGAAGTAGTTTTGTTTTTCGGCGCGTCGAACAAGTGTCTGCCCCGACAAAACAATCTTCTTAATGTATTATCGTGGTATTCTTTCGGATCACCCTCACCATAAACTAATTGGTTTCGTAAAAGTTTATATTATGCCACGTAACTTTAGACAATTTTCGAAATAATAAGCAACTTTTTAGAAACAGTGTCATGTTTCATAAAATACTAATTTAACTTTAAAAGAATAATGTTTTCTTTTACATGCTCATATAAAAGGAAATTTAATTTAATTTTCTGGGTATAAAGAACATTCTATTACTAAAGTTAAATCAAAGTAAATTTTATTTAAATAATAATTTAATACTTTGTAACATTTTGGACATTTAAATTAATGCAGATTAAAACGGATTTACATCAAAAAGAGGAATGGTGATAATTCCTTAGTTTACTAATAAGCAGAAACTGGGACTCTTAAAGTGAATATGAATAACGAATTTTCAGCACGAAACTATTAAATCACGAAATTGTTTATTTCATTCTGAACTAAATTAAATGATACAGAAATATCGCATTTGAGATACTATTTTGATTCGACGCTCTCTAATACGAAACTCAGCGCTTCTTCGGATAAAAGAAATCCAGGGACTATTTCACTTGTTCGATCTGTCAGAAGAACATCCAATTACTCATGAAGTCGAACGAAGCCAACTTTATCGAGTGTGATTTGTGTAAATCCAAACAACACCCTGAGTGTGCATTATTGCCAAGTCTGAAGTAATCGCTTTTTGCCCTTAAAACGAAGAATCCAATGAAACAATTCGATTAGACATTTAAAGATTTCTTCCGCGCGTAAACAAAGAACACGTAACCCACTTTAACGACCAAACGGAAGATTTCGAAAATCATATGCAAATCAAAAGTTTGTGAACAAACTCGAGGAGTTCGAGAATTCCCATCACGGTTTATGCGACGAGAACTGCATCGTGTTTCGCGTCTGTGTTTGTGTCTACGTTGCCAGATGTTAAAATCGAGTCATGCTGAACGATGTTGGTCGCACAAAATGCTCGACGAATACACTTATGCGCTGCATCGAAGAAAGAGAATAATTGAATCAATACAGCGCCGCTTGGTAAATGATAAACATACGGTTGCTTTGATAAAGAATTATGCGAAATCAGTGTTCGCTTCATGCGATATAGCAAAATAAACAGGAGACTAATTAGAAAAGTGATCAAATGTTTTATTAACTGTTTGGGTAATGGAAAAAGGATTTTCAGCATAATTTTAAATGCACGTTATAAATTATTATTTAATAAATATTTAAATAATTGTTTATTATTCACAGTTTCTGTAATTATATTTGATTCAAACGGAAAAGTTTATTAACAGTTTTGTTATTCTGTTTACGATATTTGCATATTCATTTAAAACTCTCTAATGCGGCAAACCGTAACTCCATATCATTTATACAATTTTAATATGTCTGATAAACCAAGCAAAGTTTAAGAGGAATTCGCGTACGTTTTGCAGCTATTTACTAAGTAAAGCATATCAGTGTTTTTGGACTTCATAGGTAATTTGAATAATTTAGCACGAAAAAATGTTCATGTAAACACTAAATAAATTGTCACTGTATTTTAATAGCATACATCATTCATCACATATGATTTCCCAAATTCACAAGCATTTCGTCTGTTTAGAAGCTGAGATATTAAATGCTAAAATTGCTGAAAAATTAAATGTAGTATCCATGTGTTTTAATGAAACTTTAACATCGAATATCTCAGCTTCTAAACAGACGAAATGCTTGCGAATTTGGGAAATCAAATAGTAGCCTTGAAATAAACTAGATTTAAAGTTTCATCCAATCCTCATTATTTGGTAAGTTACTACCCATAAATATGAACAATTATTGAAATGTTGTTTATAACATTTGAAAAACGATGTCACAGAACTTAATGCGAAAATAAAAATAAAAAAAATTGCCTATAAAACATGGAATTGTTGATAAATGATTAAAATTCCAAAAGTGCACGTATAACCAGCAACTCTTAAAAATGTCTCTTTTTCATTTTGTATTCAATTAATAGGAAATTCATATTTATTATACCAAGAAACAATCAAACTAATTCTATAAGGAAATAATAAAACATCATTAAATTAATATAATCATATTTTCTCTTGGCACCCTAAATATTCGGCCCTGAATAGGGGAACTACCCTTAAACAGTTGAGTAGTTTTTGTTTCAGATGCATCAATTCGTAATTTCGTTACTTTTTTAGACCGCTGTATATAATTTCCTCCATGTGGGACGTCGATTTAACAAGATCGGCGCTCGTCTGAAACTACGACCTAAAGTCGCATAAAACGAAATTGATTGGCGGTTAATTGCGGTTACACAGTAGAAACGGTACGAAAATGGTCACGGTCGTCGAGCGGCTTGAGTGCGTTTTGAGTTATTCATGCAGTTCGGCACTACTGTAAAGAACGGCGAGATTTAAATGCCACTCGTAAATTGTTTATTAATGACAATTTTAAAGCTCTTATTGAACGAGTTATGCGCGTCATATCATTTATTTAAGACCAACCCATATAATTTGTCTCGCTTGACGTGAATAGCAGCATCCTTTTACGCTCTCTAGGACACGCTTTTTTAAGACTTCGATCGTCGATTTCCACTTGTCGCTTACCGTAAGAACGTTCACAACTTTGTGACCGCTGAATGATGACTACGCTAAAGTCAGGCACAACCATAATCGAATACAAACACACTTTGAAGAAAATAGAACTGTTGAATTATCAACAGAAATATACTTTGTGCCAAATTGTCAACTCAACATCGAAACAAGTTTTCAAGAGAAGCTACTAAAATTGGGTCCAAAATTTTAAAACGAGCTATTATCGCCGATTCAACTCAAAACAGGGGAATAATAGTCTATGTTGCTTAAAACAAAGAGGGATTCATTTATATAATATAAAATAAACACTTTTAAAATTGTTTTGGGTGGTGTATTATTAACTCTAAAAATTAGAATTAATAATACAATAAACATCTCAAAAGATAGTTCGATTTCATTTTTATAAGTAAATTCGGAAACTTTCATTTTTTCTGTAAAAAATGAATTGTACAAAGAGAATAATAAGTGTTAGTTAATTTTATATTAGGTAGATATGTTTCTTCCGTTTTACAATTTATATTTGTTTTTCATTTAAATAATTGATTACTGTCGAGCATTGATCGTTCCCAAACTGATTGTCATGAATCAAACAATCCATTAATTTTCATCGCGGAAAACTCGCGCAGAGACATCCATTAATCAAAAATCACTTTGTCACCGCATTTCAACGTGCTCGTCCTTAATTATTTTCGGAAAGAATTTCCGCAGTAATGACGGCCACGGACTCTTGTAACCCATCAGTTATCGTTCAAAAATGGCGATCTATCAAGGCGATTTCAAATAACCGAAAGCTTCAGATCAAACAATAAAACACTATAAAACTGTGTTTTAATCTTTAAAAACAAAAGCTTAGCTTAAGTAAAGCACCGTTTTCCGCATGACAAAAGCGTTTTTTAATTAAATGTTTGTTATTTAGCGACAGAATAAACGTTTACACTCTGATTTAAAAAAACGAGAAAAATGAGGCGAAGTTGGAAAGACTCCAAATTTACTGTTCATTCACTGACATAATAGACTATTCTCGACATTGTGTTAAGCTACGAACAAAATGTCGTTTCCCTGATATAATATTGAAAACATTTTTGTTTCCTCGCGTGACATGCGCCGAAAAAACGGGGCAATAAACGTGACCAATTTGTTCGGGAATTAATCTGAAGGGGGCGCTCTTTTCGCGACGGAGTGGAATCACGATTTATTACCGCTTTCTTGTTGGTCTCGACATTTTATTTCGTCGACGAACAATACTTACGGAATTATTGTTTCTTCAGTAAATATTGGAAACTCATTTTGGACCGATACAACGCCTCGCAAATCATTTACCTGATGAATAATCATCACCTGATTTTTCATCAGATAAACCGCGTGATACTGTCGAAAAATGTTTGGATAAATCAACTAAAATTTTTGGTTAACATGACATCGATCAAAGTGTTTTGTAATGCCCTCGAAAAAAGTTTGGCTGAATCAACTAAAATTTTTGGTTAACATAACCCCGATCAAAGTGTTTTGTAATGCCGAATTTCAATAATAATAACAATAATAATTCAGTAATAGTAATAAGCGTACGAATTAAAAAATTTGGTTCAGCTTTATTTTCAAAACGATTTGCTAGCCAAAAAAGATAAACTTTATTCAGAGTCGTAGCACTGAGGTCGACTTTAGGGTAGAGATAATTTGCCAAACCTTGATTAATGGCTCGATCCAGACGAGATCTGTTAGCTCGGTTCCTGAACATGACTCACGATAATCCGGATTGCGATTTCCGAATTTGCGATACATTTGGAATACTAAGAAATTCGAAGATGTCAAACAAGAACCTTCGGTGAATGATAACTTTGACGCAAATTTACAAAAGACAGTCGCGTCGTAAAACGAAGAAGAATGCAAAATTATTCGAAATAACAGAATAATTAAAAATAGAATTTACTATTCCCCATCCAGGTTTAGGATGGGAGCTTGACTTTCCCATGCATATGTGGTGAAAAATACATTAAACAAAAATGTTTTTTATAATACATGGGTATTTTGGTTCATACATTTAATTCATACATTTAATTTTAGACGGTTTATTTCAACCCTCATATTACCCTTCGACTCAGCGTCGAACTCTTTTTTTTCACTTTTCCATAGATTTTCGGGTTCCGAATACGATGTTTAATTCAAGCACCGCGGGTTATTTGCGAGCGAAATAAAATGGGGGGAGCCTTCCCCTTTCGAGCCATAAAGTCCCGGTTTGATCGCGAAGTGGTTTTACATCCAAAAATAGCATCGCCCAGACAAAGCGACGTTCTGCGGAATTACGCGCAGGGCTCGCCGATTTTCCGTGTCGCCGGTGCGACACGGAAAATCGTTTCTTTTATTCCGCATTTTCATGTAGACAACATACATACTGGTACAATCGCACATATACACGTATGAGAGTAATGCAAAGTGGTTCGCTGTCGAAATTCCGCGCTGGGGGCAATAATTGGCCGATATTCGGTGACCTTTGCGAAATCGACCACAGCGCCTCGTACTCTCTCCAAAAAGCACTCGTACAATCAATTAAGTGTTTACATTATTAAGCAGCCGACACGTTTCGATGACGAGTGTTTCCTTTATTTGCTCGCCGGGCCATTAAGCCGAGATTGCGCGCCGGTTTGTTCTGTAATGAGCCGCGAGAACAGGAGAGTTGTTGAATGTTAATCAAGTTGTGTAATTCACGCGCTCATCAATGATTTCCATCGAGTACGCGCACTTGTGTCGCGCGCGCTCGACGTGTTGCGTTTTTCAGCACTTTTCGCGTATTACGGCGTGTGGTGAAAGGCAAATACAGATAGTAGAGCCTGCTGAGTGTTGCGCCAAATAATTCTAGATTTTGAATCAAAACAATGGCGTTGAACTTTATAATTAAATTTTCATTGTCAAATATTAGATGGTGGCAGGATTGATTTAAGTTATACTTGAAAACCTTTGTGTTAGGTTAGAATTGTGTGGATTTTTTGGATACAGAACTCTATGTATAACCTCAACATATAACTTAAGTGTTTAAAAGAATAACATTGTAACTGCTTTGTTAACTTTTTTGACATAGTTTTAGAAATTTCATATGAATTATTAGATGATAATGAGGTTAAAGTTAATAATTTTCAAAAATACGTAAAAATTGTTAAAAATCTGTATTCTGATGAGATATCGAACTCGACGTGCAATAAACACATTTTTGTGTTTATTGCACGTAAACATTAAAACTTAGAATAACTTAGATTTGAAACTTAATATAAAACTTGTAACTCAATATTTAGCTCGATTTTGACAAAGAACTGTAGAAAATACTTGAAACTACTCAACATCATCTTTGCACTTGGAACCGAAATAAAACTCGACTCAGAAATTGGACTACAACATAGAACTTGGACTTCAAACTTGATAAATAAACTGGAACTCAACATAACATTACTCGACTACTCTACATAGTACTTGACAACTGTAATTGCAAGTTGATCTAGAAATCTACTTCAGAAGAATAGTTAAATATCACACACACAAATGTATTTTAAAACAACTCGTACCTGAGTTTCTTCCGAAACACCATACCGAGCGAGCAATGTATCCAAAAATTTTCCACCCCAGATTCGAGATGCGCAAACTCGTTGCCCGGTGACCAAAATCGAGCGAACGTTGCGTAGTGTCCGACGAGACCTCGCGTCCGGATCCGGCTTTGCAGGCTTCGCTTGCGCGATAAAGATAACGGAAGTAACGCTCGCCGAAACCAGATGCTACTGCCGCTCTAAATACACGGCGAGTCGGGCGCTTTTTAACGCGCGAATTGAATTTCAGCCAAGCGGCCGCGATTTTGTTTCACGAGATAACGCGCGTTTAAGCCGCAAGTGCCGAGACTATATTCCGTTTCAATTAATAAAACTTATTACCAGAGAACGGATTAAAATCACCACAAAGAGAAGAGTTCGGAATACATATTTCACTCGATAACCGAAACCGACTGATTTTGAATGAAATCTTGTTATATTAACGTATTTAGGAGGCTTAAATCCTTTAATCTGAATATAAACATAATCTGGTTTGGAATGTTTTGAAAAAAATTAAAAAATTATTTTCAAAGTAACTTTTTTAGAGTATTTTAATGTGTAAATAAAAATGTTGCTACTTTAAACCGCTGCAAAACAACCAAGCTGAATTGTATTTAACTTATTCACTTCTTTTACAGTTGAAAAACCTCTATAATTAATAAATTCATTCTTGAAACATAACCTAAATAAATTAATGAAACATAACATAAATGGTCAAATTAAACATTTTCTTATTCTGATAATTTAAAATATCCTCTAAAATGTTAGCCATTTGTGAATATCTGTTCAGATTACACGAGACTAGAAAAAACACAAAAAAATTGATTCGCGAGGGAAATAATTTATAAAACATCGATACGGGTGATTGCGCGCAATTAAAACAAAGGCGCACGAGACAGCGATTCGCGCTAATTTTCCGTGTCGCGATTCAATTAGAGCGGACATTTGAACTGCTGAATAAATAATAGAAAAATACTCGACGACCTGTCGTATATAATTCGTGGCACATCACAATACCTTAATCCCGGCGATTTTGCGTTTCGAGGGCTTGATTAAACATACATCTGACATAAGCGCTCGTTTAAGGTAATCATCGGCCGATCAATTTTTATTAATAAAGCCAGCGGGATGATTAATGCGCGGGGCGCCATAATTATCGGGCCGAAGTTCGCGGAATAACGAGCAAACTCGATGATCCGTCGAGCGCGGTGCCTAACTAATATTAATATCTTAATAACCCTTCAATCTATTCAGCTGATTAATAAAGTATCGGCGTTTTTCCACGTTCCCGGGGTATTGCGACAAAACGGGAGCCCTTGGAAACTTGTTAATGAAAGCAAGCGAAATTGAGACGCGGCTGTTGTTAACGAGTATCGTGTATTCTCCGGCATTTTTACTCGAATACGCAATTAATTAATCATCTTATCGCATTAACTTGCGAGTTAGCAAGTGTCGGCGGCTAAATTAACGGCTCGTGGACAAAGCGAGGCGATTTTTTTTCGTCGAAGGGAAAAGACGTTTATCGGCGAATAAATCAAGGGAAAATAGTCGGGAGAAAGGTGTAATGATGAATAGAGACGCGGTGAAAAGATACTGTATAAAATTCAAATTCTTTATAAAGTGTCTCCTAGTATGTATGTGTATCAAGTCACACTAAATTTCGATTACAGGAAGTGTTTTACATTTATTTTCTGGTAAATTTGAGACAAAATTTAGTAGCCTGCAAAATGGCAGACATTTCGTCGTTTCAAAACTGACTTATTGAGTGGTAACTCCAAACTGGCAAATAGTAGATTTGCTGCCATATTCTATCATAATTAGGATCGTTTAGTCAATGATTCAATCATTTCAATTACAGTAAACTTCTCGTGATTCCGACAAAAGCGGAAATTCGTTGATGATTAATCAGTCTCTCATTTGAAGCCATTTGTTAATGAATCAGCTGTAATTTGACGTGCTGTAATGAGCAGATACCGGACATAAATGCTGTAATTTTTAGCGAACTAATCGTTTTGTATTACCTACGGGAGCATTTTGGAAACAGCTGTTATCAGTGTAGAATTAAAAAATCGTACTCTCGATTATACCTCTTAAATTTCAGTTTACACCACTGTTTTAGAATTGAAAAATCCTTTAAAGTAGTTCTGCCGTGAAAATCTATCTACAGAGAATTTGATGAAACTTTACTTATGAATTCTTTAAGCAATGACGCACATTCTGACCAAATCTAAAGAAGATTGACTAGAAGCTGAGGTATTTAATTTAAAATCTAAAATCAAATAAATCTGGCCTCAGGCAGTGAGTCAATCCTTTATGCGATCGTCATGTTTGAAATTGATTAACCAGCTCTGTCGAGGGACGGTGTTGATAATAATAACCCGCGAGTTGATAATAAGTTTGTCTCACAATGGTGAGACAAACTTATTATCAACTCGCGGATTATGTGCACTTGCAGAAACGTGGTTCGATCGCTCTCCGGATCGAATAATTGTACGCGCGAATGGCGCGGCAAGTGGCTACGTCTGGAATTTTGATAGCCAATGAAGGCTGCGTTATTTACTGACTCGGGTCAATGTTGACTTCGTATCATGGCGCCCGTGGATCTGCCAGTGGCACACAATTTGCAGGCGGAAAACACGACCAAAATTGGCTCACAATTAACCCACATGCCGGCGCGCACGCTTTGTTTCCTTTATTCCGAATACGCGTGTGCCATTCATTAACCTCGACGCGAGAGACATCTAATTAAGTTGCCGGCGATCGACCGACTGCGGAATGCGCCGATTATGGGAAAGGTCAGGGTTTGGCACTCGATTTCGAAGTTGGCTGGTCTGGTAGCAATTACCCAGATCACAGTATTTCGTTATATTTTTTTTTTTTTATATATAATAATAGATTCCCAGCTGGCAAAGAAACTCGTAATTATGTAGATAAGAGTGAAACTTTTCGCTGTGAACTTTGTCGAGAAAAGTATAGTCTGCCCGACATTCAATGGCGTCGATTAAGAAAAGTTTTCGGAAATTATTTCATCATTTCATTTGGCTGCGAGAGTCGATATCGAAAATAATTCACGCCGCGCAATACCGGAGAAACTTTTTGTACCTTGCGGTGAACAGTTCGTCCTTATCTTTTATTTAAAAAGGATTTGGCTACCCTCGAGGATTTGCACGCGACCCTCGTCGGGTCTTATTAACGGAACCGCGATGCCGCGAGGAAAGATTCTTTGGCTAAAGAGGGTTGTAAAATTAGATATTCGACGTCATCCGCGAGCATAATAAAAGCTCCGACCCGACTGGTATTTGGTCGACAAGCTTGACTGCAGGCACACAAAAGGTTTTCGCAAATTAAGCGCGAAAATACACCGTGGACCAAGATGGCACGCGCCCGTGAAAGTTTAATCCGCAAACTCTCGCGACTGATCTCAAAGGACGAATCTCAAAAGAGTTGGGTTTTTGCTGATTAAAAGTGTAATGTGATTTCGATAGTTTTATCGACTTAGGGGGTTCTCTAGTATAGAGGTGACATTTCTAACCCTGATAGAACATAAATTTGATATACATCTAGTATATGTATAATATACGTATATTATATGTATATATCTACACTGAGAGAAATGTGTAGTCTATACAGCTACGGCTGTTGCTAATAAATGGCCTAACCTAATAATATGGCTGGAGTAACAGTACCCAGTGTGGTTACTGTTGCTACAAATAATATCATACGTAAAGAGAATTCTTTTCATGGTGAA
>JABFPB010001998.1:0-22163 GCA_022817645.1 Ceratoteleas bidentatus
ACTTTTATAAAACGCCATGAAGTGTTTTAAAATCAGGGACACATGTGTCTTAAAATGAAACACTTCTTTTTGCAGTGAATTGACATTCAAACTTTAACTGAATTCCAAATCCAATTCTTTTCTATTCATTTTTATAAAAACAACTGTATAGAAGTTTTATTTGTAGCCATATTACATATGAAATTCTGTTTCTCGTGCTAAGTTAAAAAAACTTCCTCTTTTGCTCGACTTGTAAACTTATCTACACGAGGAACGAAATTTTCGTTTCATCAACCACCGTGCGAACGTCATTTTATCTCACAAGGGAGCGAAAACGCAATTTTCGATATCTCCACATGCTGAAAAATGCCTTTTCCGCACCATGTGGAAAAAAGAACCATTTCCTCCACTTGGCTTCTCCGGGTTAGCCTCCCCCGGGAACCCTTCAGCCGAGTCCCATACAAGTTGCTGGAGGAGACAATGCCATGTCCGAAGTAGGCAGCGCGCGTCCGGGGCAAAAAAACTGGTTCGCCTTGAGGCCCGGCACTGAAACGAGAAAACGGCCAAGGGACGCGGGAAGGAAAAATAACGCGGGACGCGCGTGACCTCGTAACATAAATCCCAGGAGGAGGCGCGCGCGGATCGAGCGCAGGGCAATTTGGCAGTCGTTTTACGGTTTCGCAAAAAGCCGCGCGATTTTTACGGCCGGCTAATTGCCGGCGACTCGGCGCGCACCGATTCGGCTCGGCATGGCGCGTCTTCCAGGACAAGTCCGATGAAAGGCACATTACGGTATTTTTGCAACTTTTTTGTTTTTGAGCGGCGTAATTGCGGGACCGCATTTTTCTGAATTCAAGGTTTTTAATAACGTTTGCAAGTTTGGTTGATAATTTTATAACAGGCAAACTTGTTTCTTTTTTAAATGGGAGGAATAGAATAGAAAAAAGGTTCAGCTTGGAAAATTGTAGAATTAAATGTAATCGAAATAATCTGAAGTAAAAGAAGCGAAAAAGCCTTTTTTCGTATGTCATGTTTTTTGTACTTTTTGTATATCATTTTTTAGTCGATAATTATCCGGACTTGGTTTATTGAGAGAGAAGACTTGAGTACAAACTAAACCTTTATTGTCATATCACATGTGGAACATATCGGCTGAATAACAAATTGGATTACAAAATCCGAGGTCTTGTTCTCTCGTACTGTGGGAAGAAGCTCTTTTCCAGTGTTCGGTCTGAAAATGAAATGATTTAATATAAAGTCACGACGAATGAAATGTTGGTTATAAAGAAAAATATATCATTTTACCTCCGTCCCAAGCTATGAAGCATAACACCCATCCGGTGCCTCCGTTGTTCAAACTAGTTTCGTACTCGATGAAAATTCGGTTGGTTGCAGAGTAAAAAATAGCTGGTATATCCTGCAGATTCAACGTATTAATGCATACAATAATTTCAATAGTTTTTCAACAAAATTTAGTCTATACAACTTAGTCTGTTGAATATCCGCAAAAACAGTGATATCTCAACATTGTTCGAACAGAAAATATTTCGCTATAATATACTTCAATTCAAGTTTTTGAGTATGGCAGAAATACTTCTTAGAATCAACTATTAAAAATTATGATTTTAAAAATATTACCTCTCCACAGTAAGTTGTTTTAAGTTCCATATCCCCAATAGAGGACAGTTCATATACTTTAAAATGATCAGTGCCGCAAAGATTTTTGGATCCTATGTCGAATATTTTGAATTCAAATGCAATTCTGTGACCGAAAGGCACACTGACATCCCAAGTGCAAGATGTCTTGTTCCGTAAAGGTTGCGGGTAAAGAGGCGACATGATGTATCCTCCATATTCGACAATAGTACCACCGCAACCGCGACCTTAATGAATATGAATATAAACATTTCAAACATTCCAACTTAAAATTAAAATTTTCAATTAAAATTTCATGTGGTAAAACGTGGTATAGCATCGAAAAAAACTTTTGAGTAAACATATGCATAGTTGTAAATATGTATACCGTCAACTGAGCTTTTTTTAGTACACAACGAAATCTGAGTGACGTTCATTTTACCTTTATCCGTAGTCGTATATAGCATATCGTAACCCTCGAACGATCTTTCCTCTGGAGAAAACGCATGTACGCTAAGCTTATTTCCAGTACTGAAAACTGGAACTGGCTGCGAGGCGTGACAGTAACTTTCCACTGGACTTCCACTAAAATCTCCATCATAGACCTAAAATAAACATTTATTCGTCTAACTGAACGTTCATTCAAATAAACATAATAATAAATACTTTTTTGTTTTTTAATTAAAATAATATTAATTCTAATAATAATATTTATAATATAATTGTTATGTTCTGATTTCAGTTCCCTATGTTTTCCCTTTACTTCTAAATAAAGGACTAAAATATATCATTATTAGTCCTGGGAGATCTGGTAATGGACTCGCACGAAAGTACAGAAAAAATAAAAATAGAAACATACTGAAACCAAAACATTTGTTTTTATTATTCAGGCAAAATAGAAACTAAGAAGGGAAGAAACAAAGCAACACTGAATGTTTCACAAAACATAACAAAGGAAGCGGAAAAAAAAACAAAGTAATCGATATAAATTTCTTCACCTTCAGCCCACTGGTCGTACACTCGTAATCGTAAAGGCTCAAACTGTTAAAATACAATGAAATGGTGTGGTTTGCGGGTGCCGTGATGGTAAACCAGCAGTCGTGGAAATTGACATTACGTATTCGCCCGTACGGACCCGTGTAATTCCGGTTGCACGAGGTGATTTGGTACTCAGCTTTAAAGCCGCGGTACGTCTTCGTTCCCGGTGGTCCGGACTTAAACGTCACCAAAACGTCCTTGGAAGAGCTGTAATTAAAAAAGTTGTAATTACGACGAGAGCGATTGCGGGATCTTGCGAACTGAAACGAAGTTCGCGATTCATTGTAAATTAATTCCCGAGTTGTTACCCGTAGAACACGTGGTTCGACATCGTGCCGCAGTAAGTTATCGTTGTGAACGGCACCATTACCCCCTAAAAATGATAAATATTGGAATTGCAGCAATGAAGGTCTAATGATATAAACACATAAGAAAAAGCATAACAACTGGATGATGAAACAATTTCTCGTACCATGTCGATGGTCACGTGACGTTCCTTATTGGTACTAGCGATGATTAGATTTTTGCCAAATCCTTCGGGAGAATTTTCTCTGTTCTGAAAGTCAAGGGTGTGAATTCATAAAAAGTTAGTAGAATTAAATCCAATCTATCTAAATTATTTTTGTCAGTCAGATGACTATCTAAACGATGGGTATATTTTCATGGTTTAGCAAAAGAACTCTTACATGGCGACCGGATATTTGCAAACTTCCATTAGTACATTTTTCAGACTCTTGTACGTCTAAGTCTTTGAAAGTGATCTGAGGGAATTTGAACTCGTCGGATTGTAGAATCCAATTGCAAGTGATCTCAGTGGGATTTCCATTCGGGTAGTTTGGAGACATCAAGATTTGGGTTCCGTTCGTGACATTTCGTATATACAGTCCACATGGAGCTGTTGGAAAAGAAGTTACGATGTTAGACGGATGGAATGTATCAAATGATCGGACTATATTTTAGGTTATCTACCTTCCAAGGATTCAACTGAGCCAGTGACTCCACTGCCTTCGATGGTTCCATCCGTGAAAAGTCGGATGTACATGAAATTGGTTGAACTCCACACAGGACCTGGTTTATTAGTGCCGCAATATATTCCTATCAGTTCGCCGTAAGGTCCAGCACCATCTCGAATCTAGAAAGTTAACCGAGGAATTTAGGTATTCGGATTGCGATGGTTTTCAAATTTTGTAAGGATTGAATCTAGAACCTCTAAGTAATCCCCGGTACAAGAAGAGGAACGGTTTGCAGAAATCTCCTCAGATGCATTCCGCAAATCAACACTACTGAAACTAAATTTGAGAATCCTTCCAGGACTCGTTTTCAACATCCAATGACAATCGTGCATAGCGTCGTAAGTTGAACCTTTCTGAGTCTTAAATGTCCTCCGTTCTGAAACTTCAAATTCACCTCCACAACCATCGTCTTCATTTTTCACGAACAGTACCTGTTGATCAACAAAATCAAATTTTCGGTCAATTCAAACTTCGGGCTTCCAGTTGTCAAAATTAACAGTGTACTTTAGAGATTTCAGATTTTTTTTTAGTTCTTCGTCATTTATAATTCAAAATTGATGAGTCGAATTTTACTAACGTTAGCAGCAAATCCTTCAAAAGTTCGCGAAGAGTCACTCCAGAACATCACAGTCATCTTATTAGTTCTGCTTCTTATGGATGGCAAATGATGCGTCAGGTTTCCGCAGAACGTTCCTATGAGATTGGTGTCATTCACAAAGGATCCTTCATATACAGCTACGTGATCGAAATAGCATCTGAAAAAGATGTAATAGTAAATATACCGTTTTCAATCTTCTTTCTTTTATCCACACACGTATTCGTCGGTACTGTTATAAATATATTTATAAATTCCATTACCGAGTAGAGTGTTCCAGAACAAACTTATTGAAACGCAAAACTATGCTTTTTGATTCAGGAGCTTCAACGATCCAAGTGCAATTAATGTTCTCATAATAAATGTCATTTTTGCTCAGCGGTTCCAGTGTGGTGGGCTCAGTTACAATACCGCCACATTCTAAAAGAAATATTATTAATTCACAGCAAATTACAGACAAAATGTACACTCTAAAAACAATCCTCTGATAATTAGAATATTATTCTTATAATTAGAGGAATATTCTTCTAATAAGTGGAATATTCTTATTATGAGTGGAATCTTCTTAGCGTAAAAGGATTTTCTAACAATTTTTTTCAGTGTAATTAGAGGACACATATAGAGAAACAATCACCAGACAAGTGATATCTAATTTGGAATCCTTGTCTTTGCACATAACGGTCCGTTTTCAGGATGACATAGGCGACATTCTCAGACCTCACAATATCCGGAATTACATCGCCGCATTTTACTTCAGATGTCATATCCTCGGAATAGGGAGTTTTCGTAATCAAAGTGACATTGTCGAAACGACACTCCTCCCTTCCTGTCACCAACAAAATTCAAAATTCAAAAATACTGTCATAAAAAATAAGGCATCGCATTTAGATACCGTGTCCAAGTTTCGGAGAGAATTTATATATAAAATTGGAGAATGAACGTTTTTTAATATATTTTCAAACTTCCCAGAAACTGAAAACCTGTATTTTCTGGGCATACACTTACGAAATACTCACCCATTTCAATCTTGAAATCTAGAAACTCCAAAATTATTTCACTACCATTTCCCAGGAAAGTGTAGTTGCAATTCAAGTTACGGCCATAAAACTTAGGATATTCCGGTGAAGACATGTACTGTGGCGTTTTCGTTACATGAAAAATACCACCGCAATTTTGGTACCAGCGCGCGCGGAAACCATCAGCCTGTATATTTTCATTTGTCCGAAATAGGACTTTCATTCGGTTGGACGTCGAGTTGAAGGGTTTCGGGGTTTCGGAACCGCACACTTTGCCAATCTCGCGCCACGTATTGTTTCGGAAAGTCGAGTCATAATCGAAAATCTGGAAAGAGAAAAAATCATGAGGCATATCACTTGGATGTGTAAAAACTGGGAAAAATAATATACGTGATTGAAGAAAATGCCATAATAAATATATTACAAAAGTCAAAATTGTGTATACATTTGAAAATAATCAACCTATTTTTACATTACATGTTTAATTTATTTTCCCTTTGGCTGAGTAAGCCAAATTTTGACACTGAATCAGTAAGCTATTTTTCCAAGCGCAATTCATTTGCAGGAATCTGATATTTACCTGGATAAAATCGTTTTTACAATCTGGACTTTGTTCCAATCGGAAACGATCGGTGAAAACCAGTCCAATGTGGTACCCTGGTTTAGCTACGAGTTCCCAGGAACATTCAGCATTATTGGGATACTCCGAAATTGAGAATCTGAAGCATGATTAATATTAATCGAAATTGTAATCTAAATAAAAACAAAATTGCTAAACAATCCTGACAACCTAAAAAATTAAGAGTTTTTAAATCTGTGTAATGGGTTTAAGTATCCTATTTTTATTTTAAAATCCAGAAAACTAAAAAAACTGGGAATATCAGACAAGCTGATATTCCCAGTTTTTTATTACAATCTTCGAGAGATTTTCAGGTCATTTTCTCTAAGACATTCAGGTTTCCTAAAAATGATATTCGTTTAATCAATTAAAAAAAAAGTACCCAGGTGATGAAATCACTTTGTTTGATCCTTGGAGGCTGCTGCCGCAACCATTGGAGTTCTCTTCCAAACTAAACTCAAATTCGGCAGGTTCTTGCGTAGCATAATACTCAATCCACACCTTGTTGCCACTTGCTGTAACCGACTCTCCAATCAAGTTACCACAGAATTTGCCAAGTTCCGGTGCAAAGGAATCGCCATTTCTAAACACAAACATATTCGCCATATGTACTTATGGTTTACAAGCACATCACAGTATGAAACAAAGTTAATGTGTAGAGAACCTGACGATAAGATAATTTTTGTCGCAAGGTCCCATGTTCATTTTCGAAAAGGTCAGCTCTATCTGAGCTGCGTTATCTGGGAACACAACTTTCCAGGCACAACTCCTGGGGATAGGGATGTTTTTAGGAGTACTAATCGTGGTTGGACCTGTGATATAACCGCCACATTGCTGCCATTGGAACGACAGTTTGAAGTTCATTGGCTTAGAGTGGGTACCATTTATTATCTGCAGACAACAAAATCATATAATTCTTATTCAAACATATGCGCCTAAGCATAAGAACGAAATCATTTAATTCTGTTCTTAAAATTGTTTTCCTATTCAATACAGTTTTACAATCCATCACAACTTTTCCTACCTTTATCACGTTATATGGCGAAGGACTTCTGATGTACGCCGGCTCTATCGAGTAATTACCGCAAAGTGCTCCTACTCTATTTTCCCTATCTGCCAAACAATTCTGTTTAATACATACGCCATTTCTAGAAGGGCATGCAATTAAATTAAAATCATCAGTCATTACCAGATACAGAAATGACTTTATAGAAGTGTGCACAATGATGTGAGTGTGGATTGGGATCCACCCAGCCAACTACTTTGACCGTCAAAGTAACGCCAGTGTCATTCTCCGAAGTGGCCATATCCGATGGCGCATGCATGCTCCATTGACAATAAAACGTCGTCTCGTTAAATGGTCTCCTTGTTGGAACACTCAGAGATCCGTTCACCGACGACACCGAGCCGCCACAAGCTATAAACGTGGAATGCAATTATGATTGCACCTTACTTTATTGCGAACTTAAACAAAATGTATAATGGTTTGGAAAAATGACATGACACACTCACGGGCTGGAGCTATCGCTTGGAATCGCGCTCGCAAACCACGATGTCCTTTAGTCGACCAATAATGAACGAGCATTAAATTGCTAGAACTGTAAATTGAATTGCGCTCTGCTGTGCTACGAGAGGATATGACTCTGATCCTGGAATGGGCTCGATAGTCGTTGTAGAACTGACGAAATAAGGATTTTGTTATTGTCGTATGGTAGGGCAAATTATGAATGTTTTTATTTCAAAATTCAGGTACCGATATGTAGTATCTGGCGAAATTCGCAGCATCGTTACCATCTATATCGAGTAGAGTCACTGCCACGTGGAATCCTTCTGGCACGGCGATTCTCCATTCGCAAAATCTGGTCAGAATTTTTGTTGGGTTAGTTTTTTTAATTATCAAGTTTTTTTAATTATCAGTTAGTTTCAGTTTTGCAAAATCACCTTCGACCCGCACCGTAGGGGTAACCAAAGGATTTAAACTCCCCGGACATTCCTGATAGAGGTCCTCCACACACTAAAAATGTATGATATAATTAGAACATTTATCTTTGCGATATAGATGATTGGAGTTTGGTCCCTTACTCTCTATGCTCGCAGAGAAATTCAAGCTAAATCCTTTGTAGTTTCTCTGATTTCTATTGTCACTGTGGAACGTGATTTGGGCCTCGTTGTAGGAGAGGTCGAAAACATCCGGCTTTTCTTGACCGCAGAAAGTCCCAATTTTGTTTACAGGAGTTTCCGAATCTGAAACAGTAGATACAAATAAATAAGGGGATTCTGACTAGAAAATGTATTAATTCAAGTAAGAACCTAGATCAGATTTCGACAATGCTCCATCGGTGTCATTCCTTGGTGCTATTTCATGAACAGTGACATAATCCCCAGCGAGACAGCTGTTGGTCCTTCTTGGTAAGTCTAAGTCCCGAAACTGTATTTTCAAAGCATGATCTGGTGGTCCCACAATCCACCAGGTGCAGTTCAAATTTGTTGGATACACTGATGGATAGTTTGGAGAATGGATGACCCCGAAAGTACCCCTTAGTGTTCCACCACACATTTCTGAAAATCATAGAATGGTAAAGAAAAAAATTAGGAGGTAGCACCTGGCTGAGGATGATATTTCCCAACATACCTCCAGCAACAGCTGTCGCCGAAAAACCGTTTTTCGGATCAGCCAAACTTGTGTAATAGTGAATGTAGAGCACATTTCCGGTACTGAACAAAGTCCCGGGAGGAGTATCTTTGCAAAATCGGCCTAGCGATCTAGATATATCTGTTCCTCCGTCCCGGACTTCTACGAACTCAGTCTCGCAACTAATTGAAAAGAATAAAAAATTAAATAGAGATTTATGTACACCAGGTAGCAAAAGAAAATAAATTGCAGTAATGCCTCACTCTCTACTGTAAGCAAGATCAAATCTATTGGTGAAGTGAAGGCTAAGGCGGACGCCAGGTGGCGCTATAAATGTCCAAAAACACTCGCTAAAAGGTGGCGGAATATTTGGATAATTCGGCGATGAAATTTTCTGCTCTTTTCTAGTTTTAGACATCAAGTAGGTACCTCCACAGTTCATTCCCACTTCGCTGAAATTCACAACGAATGTTTAATGAATCAGGAAACATATTCCACTAGCACAATGTATTGTTGAATAGTACTCACGTATATTTAATTGTAAATGAGACCTTTGCAACCCCTACACCAACGAATCTGACGAAAAGGTGATTACTCGTAGTCTTCATAGGCGCTGGTGGATTGGATCCACAAAACTTGCCAGAATTCAGAAACGGGGAGGATTCACTTTCGCCATTTTTAAGCTAGATATTCACAAATCAATTATGGAAGTATCAGTTTTTGGGCGTTTCATCGATAAATTTTGCAATACTTACAATGAGATAGTTACGAGAACAAAAGGTTGAATCGGTATTGTTGATATCCATGTCAGTGACCTCTACCAAAATCGTTTTTCCTGGACGTACAGACACTTTCCAGTCACAATTATAGTTATACAGTCTATAGGCCCTTACATCGGTATTGTTGTCCCACATAATTTCCCCGCTCGGACCTTCCAGTGTGCCTCCACAATCTACCAACAGTAACATAGTTTATTTTCGTTAAGTTAATTTGACCAGCAAGTTTTCCATAGACAATACTAACCTTTGTATGCCAGAGCTTTGAATCCCGTTTTGTTCAGGTAAACATCACTTACAAATACTACTGTCATAACATTGCCTGCATGGATGGGGTCATGGGTGGTATTTGACAAACAACTTTTGTTCAAAAGAGTCGCCGTAGATTCAGAAGTTAACGCATCTCCTGAATAAACTGAAACATAGTCAGATATACAACTGGTTGATTCTTCTAAGTCCACGCGGAAAAATCGAAGAGCAACGTGGCTGCCAGGAGGAGACGTAATGACCCAGTGACACTTCAGGTTCGGTTCATATCCTTCCGGATATCCTGGTGAATTTATATTGATCGAGGAGTTTTTTCCATTTAGAGATATAATCTCGTCACAATTTGTTACTGGAATGACAGAATTATATTAGAAACAGAAAAAGAAGAGATTACAAAAAATATTTAGAAAATAGTACAAGTCGTGACGTAAGCATTGCTGTCTACATCCTCTTTGGCCACTTGCAACCAGGATAAGCGGAACCATTGACCCATGTAGCTACTCTGGCAAGTAAAGACAATGTAGACTACATTGCTGCTTGACTGAACAGAATCGGGCTGAATGATTCCACTTTTTTGCAGCAGTTCTGGAGCTTCCGTGTCGTATCCGTCGTATATCTGCATAAGAAATGATGTTTATTGAGTAAAATATTGGAGTTGAACTTCTTCGACGAATACTAACCGTAAGCTTGGCGTATTCAAATTCATACTCGTTCTCCAGGTGGAAATCCTCAAACTGGATCCTAATGATGTAACCGATCTCGACCGTCACTCTCCACTGAAACTCTCCACTTCGTACATACTTCCTCGGGTACAAAGGTGATGCTATCGTGCCAATAGGACCGCTGAGTTCTACGTTTCTGCTCAGTGAATACTCTGCTTTAAATCCCTTTGCAGTTCCAACTTCATTGCTTCGGAACTTCATCCAAGCAGTCCCCGTGACCAGCAGAGTGTCAATTGAATCACCACAGTAGATACCCACCAAATGACCAGCTCCATCTCCTTGTCGAACTTCGAGGTAGTCGGTATTGCAGTAGTCGTTGGTTTCAATTTCAAACTCGGAAAATTCTAAGAGAATTTGGCCTCCTGGAGCGACGTTCAGGACCCAGACACATTCAGCGTTGACTGGGTAGCTTCCAGGGTAATTAGGGGATGTGATGGTACCATTTTCCATCGTGTAATTACCTCCACAAGCTGAATTCGAAATACATTAGTTACATGATACAGTGCATCACATTCGAGACATAGTCTGAGCTGGTCTACCTGTATTCAGGGAGGTGTAAGCTATACCGAACAAAGGTTCGTGCATCATTCTGTAAATCATGTTAATCGTCAAAGCGTCACCAGTACTGGTTATAGGAAGAGGCGCCTGGCTAGAACACCAGGTCCCTAAAACTGGACCACTTATGTCTCGACCTTCGTGGACCTGCATGAAGGAGTTCTCACAAGTTTCTGCAGGGTCCCCGAATTCCATGTGGTAGAAGGTCAACGTTATATGGTCACCTACCAAGTTAGTCAAAATTAGTTTGAGTAAATATTGACTATGTAAAACTGGAAAACTGAACCAGTGAAAACTGCAGGTCTACCAACCTGGATCTTCTGCAATGAGGGTCCATGAACAATTCATACGTTCACTCTGCATACTCGAGGACGGTGACTCGATATACCCTTGGCCATTAACGGTAATGCGAGCACCGCAGGCTCGTTCGTAGGTAGCCATAAATCCTTTAGCTGTAATGAAGTTGTCACTCCTCATAACTACCAGCATTTGATTGCCTGTCGATTTATACGAAGGAGGTAACACGTTGTGGCAATGAGTTCCTAGTTCTGGGCTGGCTGTAGTTGGACCATCATATATCTGAAGACAAAGATTAAACAGATTAAATAGTTTAATCTTTGTCTTCAGATATATGATGATTAAATGGTATAGTACCTCCAAGAAAGTCGAGCGAAATTCTTATCCAGTTGTACTAACCTTTACATAATCATCAGTACAATTCTTCGTATTCTCGATGTCAAAATCTGTGAAGGTCAAATTGACCACGTGATGATCATCAACCGTTATCAACCACTCGCAGTACTGATTTTTGTCATAGTTCATTGGATAATTTGTAGTATGGATTGATCCACTGGCGGCAGTAAAAACGCCTCCACACTTTAGTGGTACACTTTCATATCTGGCAGAAAATCCCTTTGATACATAAGAAGCGTCGGACTTAAATACCACAAACAACTTATTGCTGGAACTAGTCAGAGTCACTGGTTTCTTCGAGTAGCATAGTCGAGCCAGGTGCGGGGCATGTTCGTCCCCACCATTATAGATTTCGATGGAGTCAAAGATGCAATTACCCGATTTCTCTGTATCAATTTCATCGAACGTAAGAACAATGCTGTGGAAGAGGTCCACTTCGATGTACCATTGACATTCTACATTGTGGGTATAAGGCTTGGGATAATTGGGTGAGGTAAAGGCGTCAGAAGGTCTGGTCAGCCGTAAGATGCATCCTACTATGATCCACTCCATCCGGAACCCACCAAATGTTATGCTACTATCGGTTATGAAGTTAACAAAGACCTGGTGCTGGGTAGACGACACCTTAGGAGGCTTCTGATTACCACAGAATTTTCCTAGTTGGGTATTAGGAATGCTGTCCTCGCCTTCCTTTATTTCGAGATAGTCAGTGTTGCAGGACTGGGTGTGCTGCTCGAGTTCAAAATGAGAGAACGTAATATTGACCTTGTTTCCAACTGGAGCATTGATAATCCAAGTGCAGTTAATGTTATCACTATACTCATGGGGGAAGTTGGGTGATTCAATAACCCCTTCAAACCCACTAAGGGCATTATTGCAAACTGTAAACGAAAATGTTAAAGTTTCATTATGAGACTGAACATGTCATAATAACAGGTCATACAATTATTTTAGAAAACACTGTACTATTTTACCTGTTTTGTACCGAATATGAAATCCTCTTCCAGAGTCTGACGCATCGCTGCGAAACCTAACTGTGACTAAGTTGGACTTCATAGTCAATACAGAGTCGGGTTCACTATTGCAATACCGATTCACGTTCGTGGTACGTCCAAAACCATCAGAGATTTCGAGGAACTCGAATCGACAAGGAGCGTTGACTTCCAATTCGAAATCAATAAAGATAATCTGAACAACACTGCCAGCAGCTACTGCGATCTTCCAGGTACAGTCGGCATTGTTGTCATATGGCTGAGGATAGTTTGGTGAGATTATATCTCCAGTGCTTTCCGTGAGAGTTCCACCGCATCCTGAATAATTGAAGTTGTATTAAATGTAAGGTCATATTTCTTTCTCCTTATGTTTCTACTCTACCTGCTGTAGTACTATCCCACTCAAGTTCAAATCCGTCAGCAGATTTTGAATCATCGGAGACGAACTTCAGGTACAAAAGGTTGCTCGTACTGATGATTTCTTCTGGAATAGTGAAGCCGCAAAACCTACCTAGTAATGGCGAACTATCGAACCCGCCATTCCTTTGAAGGAAGACAAATAGCACTTAGAAAGATTTCAAAAGAATCAGAAAAGTTCTAATTCGCGTATCCTCTACCTGATTTCTAAATAGTCGAACTTGCATCGCCGATGAGATTCCAATTGGAATACCTTTTTCTTCAAAACAATAATGTGACGATTCGGTGCATGGATCACCCATTCACATTCCTTAGAGTAAGGATATCTGTCAGGGTAATTAGGTGATCGAACGACACCTGTAGGAGTATAGTAATGTGCTCCACACAACTGTGAAGTGTTCATAAACATATAATTCATACTGAATCCTCCAGCCTCGACAGAACGATCCGAGTGAAACACTATTCCTAGAACCTGTCCTTGGCTCGTTATGGTGGGTGGTTTGGTAGAGCCACAATACCTAGGATTTGGGACAATTTAAGTCAACCTGATTGGTAATATAAAACCGTGATTGAACAATCTCGAATAATGGTAAAGATGCAAATACTTGTTTATCAACTGCTGATTCGGTAGATTATAATTATCGTAGACAGCTACGTAATCGTAGGAACATTTGTTCTTCAGCTCAACACTAAAAGAAGTCCAAGATATTTGTATCACACTCGTAGAAGGTGCTGAAATAATCCAAGTGCATGTCTGATCACTCTTGTAAGTGTCTTCATTAGCAGGCCATTGCAAAGTTCCCGTAGGTTCCGTAAACATTCCACCACATTCTGAAATTCAATCAATTTCATGAATAATTGTATTTCTTAACCACACACTCATGTATCTTCTATTTCATCGTCTGTACCTTGTTCTATTGCTGTGTAATTCGCTTTAAATCCTGGTCTATGGATCGAACCGTCAGTAACGAATTTAAGAAACATATAATTGTGCGTCGAGAAGAATGGGCTCGATGGCATTGTATCATTGGTACTACACAACTTAGCCAGACGTGTCGAGTTCTCGTTATTTCCATTGTAGATCTCCAAATAATCGAAGAGACATTCGTCTGAAGACGTGGGTTCCATGTCCATAAATTCTATAGTAAACTGTACAATATAGCCTCGAGGAAGAGCGATTCTGTATATACACTCTTTTGATCCTGGGTATTCGTTCGGGAAATTAGGTGATGTTAGAATACCACTAAGTTCAGTGAATTCTCCGCCACAGTAGGTGTCGTACTTGAGCCTGAACCCTTGATACACACTGTTTACATCAGTTTCAAATTTGATCAGCAAAGTGTTATAAGAAGAAATTGTAGGTCCAGGTAAAGTATCGCCACAGTAACGAGCGATGAGAGGTGAATCTGGACTGTCTCCATCGTATAACTGGAATGAGATTTCCGATTAAACAGGATTTTAGGTATTTATTTGCTTATATGAGAAAAACATTTTACATTGACATAATCATAACTGCATTCGACATTATCTTCCAGATGAAAATCCAACCACGTGAGAGATATTCGTTCATTTCGAGGCACACGTATAAGCCATTCGCAATTTAATAGAGATTGGTAGCCACTGTCATGGAACCCTGGGGAGAATATCTCCCCACTTACGGCAGTGTAAGTGCCACCGCAATCCGGGGAACCTTTAAGGAAAAGTTGAAATACATTCTGACTTTTAACGGAATAGCTTAGGAGTCTTACCCGCAACGCTCGAAAAGACCAGTTGGAATCCGGAATCTTGTCCGGAGTTGTCGGAGTGGAAATGAACCCTCGCATGCCTTCCAGAAGTAGTGACCGGAGGAGGAAGGGTGTGGTTACAATACAACCCTATACTGTGCTCAACACTGTTCACCGTTTCCGTAATCTAAAATGAGAACCACAAACTTTTAACGTAACTATTCCAAAAAGGGGAATTTCGTTCAAATAAACTGCACCAACCATCAAATAGTCGTAGTCGCAAGTCAAATGCTCTTCGAGCATCAAGGTGTAAAAGTGAAATTGGATCCTTTTCCCTGGACTGACATTGATATCCCAGTAACAGTCTCGGTTCGCAGGGTACATTCCCGGGGAACCTGGAGAACTTACAGTACCATGATCCGCATTGATCTCACCACCACACACTGGCTCAATGCTAGTCCAGTTGAAGGCAAAACCGTCATGGCTAATACTGCTGTCTGAGTGGAACCAGAAGTACATCGCGTTGTGCGACGAAATGATGGTTCCGTTCATGGGCAGAGTATTACCGCAGAATCGACCAATCATGTGACTTCCGGCTGTCCTTCCATCGTAGATCTAAATATTGCCTCCAATTAAAACTAGGCATCACTACCTACGAACTTTAATTACAATTTTTCTTAATTTCAAACCAGATCTTACTTGAAGGAAATCGTATCTACAGTCACTGGCGGGCTCCAATTCAAATTTCGTGAAAGTTATATTCAAGACCATTGAATGATTGGTAGCTATCAGCCACGAACAACTTAACCCGTGCTGGTATTTGGCTCCTCCTACAGGGAACTCCACTGTACCAGAAAGGTCAGTGAATACTCCTCCACAAGACAGCCTCGGAGTCGCACATGTTAATCCTGTGTAGGTCGCAGTGCACCGACACAAGGTTCTATCTCGACTTACGATACAAACACCTCCGTTCTGGCAAGGATTAGGCTCACAGGGATTTGATAGTACGTCGCATCTAGGACCTAGATAAAAACAGAAGTCAGTGATGGTACACACTACTCTTTCAATCAAGAATTCCGAAGGATATCCCGATTCTGTTTCTACCTGAGTAGTTAGGATGACAGACGCATGTTCCATTAAGGGAACCCTCATTTCCAACACAGACCCCATGGATACAGTTAGTCCTATCACAATTTGTAGGTCTCGTACTGGCAGAAGTGTCCAGTACGCATCCATGAGGACCTACTCCAGGACCAGTGTATCCCTGAGGACAGGTACACAAGACATAATTGTTAGAAGTCCCGGCGTTGTCAACGCAGGTGGCTAGAGGATGACAGCCACCATTGTTGATTCTGCAGATCCCCACGTAGGAACATGTGATGCCATCTCCTTGGTAGCCGGGAGGACAGTTTCCACAAACTCTAGAACCCTGCAAGTATTCGCGTTTTGGAAAAGGTCTAATAAGATGTGGTCTGGGGTCTGAGGTAATTACCATGGTGTTCCGGCACTGTACTTTAGGAACCATACTACATCCTCCGTTATCCACAGCACATTCGTCGATATCCACGCAATAGTACCCATTGCCTGAGAAGCCTTGAGGACAGTTTCCACAGAAAAAGGTTCCAGGACGATTATGGCAACTTACTGGAGGATTCACTGAGCAGGGTGGATGATTCAAGGCACATTCGTCGATGTCTTTCAGGCACGATGGATTTGAACTGTCCAAAGCCTCCCATCCCTGGACAAAATTGTCGGGGTCATATTGTTTTACCATTCTTGAGTGTAATATAAATGTTTCTCAACTCGATTTTTGTCTAGCTGAGATTTGACACAAATTAATTTACCTGGTCACAAATGCAAGTATATCCAAAGGCACTCCCAGGTCGATTTACGCAGACTCCATGACCACACAGTTCAGCCGAGTTTTCCGTATTGCAAGCAAAAGACTTTTTGACGCAATGGAACCCGTACCAACCAGATGCACAATTACATCTGCAGATGTACAATTTTAGCAGTTAATTATTAGACATTTGTGAATTTAGAGTTTAGAGTTGGGTTTTCTTTTTTTACTTTGGAACAAAATTTACTTGTATGATCCTACGGTATTGATGCAAGTGGCTCCATTCTGACAGCCTAGATCTGTTCCAGCGTAAGTGGCGCACTCGTTGACGTCGGTAGTGCAAACTGGTCCCTAAAAATGGTGTATTAGTTAATCCAATGTTTTGGTTGTATCGAAATAATTAATATCAAGAGAAACGTTAGTTGTCGAAGCCAAGTTAAGCATAGTTAACAAATGCGAATTGTACGAACTTCCCAACCCGCTGTGCAGTAACACTGAAATCCATCGTAGAGGTCTATGCAGGTACCACCATTCTGACATGGATTTGAGAGACACTCGTTTCGCCTTAGGGTATTAAATATTCGCCGAACTCTAGTTTCCAATCGTCTTACCTATTTAAATAATGTATTAAATTATACATTCAGTTAGAACTGGAATAGATCAAACCTCTCAATTGAAATAAGTAAAAATGTGAAAAACCAAGTTATGACTCAGTATGACTTATGTAATTTCTTGTGTTGCATATTCTCTAATAAACGAAATCTATATATAATTATTTTAATTATACAGATTTTATTTCATTAGAAGTCTATATGTTATGGAATACGTACTCTGTTCTTGAGTTGATTTAGAGATGCATTTGACACATTTCCGTAAACCGTCTAAAAATATAAATTATATAATTGTAAAAACGTACACCTATTATTAATTAAACTTAAATTTTTTATAATGTTTAAAAATGGGGATTTTAAAATTGACCTACTTGCCCTCCAGTCGCCGACTGGGAAGAGTTAATATTTCCAATGAAATCTCCATTGGATATCAACGTATTGACTTTTCTTTGCAGACCTTGAGGCCCTTCGATAACTTCGGTCAAACGTTGCAAGGTATTTTCTATATCTGACAAATAACCCCGCCTCCACCTTTCTACCAAACGTGTAGCGTTTTGAGCCTGAAAACATGATGAACGTTATATTCTTTTCCGTTTTATTAATTTTCTATTTCTCATTTTTTCGGAGTAAAAATTCACAATTCAAACCGATGAAATCCTCCATAAACAAGATTGCTATTTTTTATTAATAAAAAATAAAAAAATGTAGTGGAAGAGTGTACTAATTGTAGGTCTACATTACCGCGACAGCGACGTGAAGTAAATTGATGTCATTGACATTGATGTAACCACTTCCTAAGACTTTCAGAGTGACATTCTTGTCTTTTGCACTAGAAATGTACAAGTGTCCATCTCTCGATTCCAATAATGGTCTTAAACATCGACAAAAATTAATTAAAAAATCAATCTTTCGATCATTCAAAATGAAAATTAATCAAATTATTTTCGAAAATATTTATCAAAGTATATTTTGCGATTGAATATCAATTTCAAAAACATACCTATCATCCAGCCAAGCTTCACAAAACCCCAGTAGCATAAAAAACAACCACTTAATGAGAAAGTTCATGACGAAAAATGATTAATTTCAATCAATTAGCCAAAATTTGAAAATGAAACATCGCACATTTTTCTCCTCGCAAACAATCCTCGTCAAAATTCCACTGACAAAACTGGCTCTTCCAGCCCGATTGAGAGCGACGATAGCCGAGGGGCGTATTAAAAATGACTTATCAAAATACACCCAGTATCAGCTTACGTGCTTTTTGCCTTTGAAATCCAATTCGGTGTTCCTATGGAAAAAAACTTATGGCTCTCTTCTTTTTTTATATTTCTTTTTATCTTCTTCTCGGTACCAGCAACTTTTTTAAGCTAGCATGATACTTCAAATGTATGCATTGATTTTTCAGTTAAGTTCCGAAAAATATGTAGCACTGGTCGTGCCAGAAACATTTGACTATGCTATTATTAAATTTAAACTTTTGAGTTTCACGTTCAAGATATTGTAAATCAAAGGAAGAAGAAGATTTTGTAAAAAATGTTAATGTTTAAATGTTAAACAATTTTATGTTATTTTGTAATTGGTAATTATTATATCAGCGTTGAGGTAATGTTCCTTTAATAAATAATCTTGTTATTTTAATTTAGGATGGCATTTAATATTCAGTATTAATTAATGAATAACTAATTATGCATTACATTACAAAATTAAAATGCTATGATGCCAATATTCAATGCACAAAATCCATTATTGATTACTTTCTGTTTTATTGTCCGAATATAACAATAATATACTTGTGATGAATTAATACGTCATGCAAATGATTGTTCATGAGATTAACTCTTTTAGAATGGATGTTACAACTTGCAACATATTCCGAAATTTTACGAAATTGTACAGTTCTAGATAAGTTCATAACTAATATCTAAGCAAGCACAAACGTTAAAATTACGATGTTCTTTGAATATATATCAATACCCTAACAACACACAATACTCCTGAAACTTACTAGAATATTTTTCGAAATTCTAATATATTTTCTAATATTAATGCTAAATTCCGGGATTATTTCTGGAATGTGCCAAAAATATTTTTGAAATATTTACAAAATCGAAAAAGTTGTACACGTTGTAAAACGTTATCAACATTTTAGTCAATAACATTTTTTTTAATTTTTCGATTTTTGAAATATTTTAAATATTGTTCTGGTATATTCCAGAAATATTTTGAATATTTATATCCGGACATTTAGTGTACCCGAATATTTTTAATATTTTGGCATATACCTCGCGAATTTGAAATATTAAAAAAATATAAGCTGGGTTCCAGAAATATTGTATGCAAAAAATTATATTGCCTTCATAAAAACAAGATGCTAAGGTTTTAATATCTTACATTGAATTGAATTTTATATCAAATAATAATTACTCATAATTCTGCAGACGAATATTTAATAATTAATAGGCAACAATTACTTTGCTTTTATGTACATTTATATAATTAACACATCCGATAGAATATGATATGTTGTACATATATTAGTTAGACCTTCATATATAAAATATACTATGTAATATTTTCATAATACATATATTATATGGTAGATATATGTAAACTTGATGTTCTTTCAGGGCTAAAAATAACACGTATTCTAGAATAAAAACTTCTCCAAAAACTAATTCCATATTTCCAAAAACATAAAATATTCATTCATTTTGCTTGTGCGATTTTTTTCTCTTTAGACATTGTCCTCAACAATTATTCCAATTTCATATACATTTTACTTGTAATGATAAAATTAAATCAAACGAAAACATTTTCGTTGTTTTGTTAAATTGTTTAACTTAATTTATTGAATTTAATCGCCTAGCTTTGCGCCGTAATATTTGAAATGGTTCGGAGCATGCTCAGAGCAAACGTCCGGGAAACCATGGGAAAGCGCGCACATATGATCGCGCATGTTGCGCGGATCACAGGTGACATTTGGATTGATCTCCTCCGTAGAGAAGCGCGATGAAGAGACGCAAGGCTGACGGCCCGTTTGTGCGAAAATCCGACGATGCCGCAAGTACTATCAATAGTGTAATTCGTGCGACTCTTTATCTCGAGTTTCGAGTTTTTTTCCATCCACACCAGCCCCATTCACGCAACACAGTTACTGCTTTAGTTGCACACTCACATACATCTAGGACAAAGGAGGGCATTACATGTACACGCGTTTGTTTACACTTGTTTGCCGAAAATTGTGTTGGTCCATTCTTAATTTTGGGACTTATTTCTCTAATCCAAAAAAAATGAATTTTCTATAATATTTCACGAGATCGACTGTTGTGGTGTAAAAGATTTTTCCGTTAATGGCTTTGATTTGATTGCTTAAAGAACAGAAATTGCGGAATTTTTTAACAGTTTGGTGCATTTGGGTGAATTTTATTAAAAGTGGATGGTTGATTTATTGTCAAAATTTCAATAAGTGAAAAAAACGTCAGTTTATTAAAATAAGTGATTATTAACTTATTTTTTAAGTGGATGACTTTATTTAGGATAAAGGAATATTCACTAATGGGAATTTAGAGAGTTTTGATCCAAGATTATGACTACTTTGAAAAATGCAAAATCATTGCACATTTATTTCGAGAAATTTTTATTATTACACTGACATTTACATTATTTTCGCTTATTCAACGTTTTTCCATATTTATTCTACTCTGAATTTTTTAATATGTGAAGATACAAACTAGACACCGTGATGAACATTCCTCAGTAAGAGTTGCATAGATTGCATGTGCTATTAAACTGCTAAGCTGATTTTCTTTCCAATAATACCCTCAATAGAAAAGTCGATTGCAATTCTGGCCAGCATACCTTTGGCTATTCTAATGTCCTGGACGCTTGATCAGAAGTTCTAAGTTTGTTATTGATCACGGAATGGAAGGAAATGGAGTTAAAGGCAGATTCTCGGTTTTATCCGATTGGCGTCGACATCGAGTACGATCTCTCACTGTCATTTTCTTCCTTTTTCAACTCATTTATACGTTACGTTGATAATCAAACATCAAAAAGTTTCTCATCAGAAAACCATAAAAATGCAATTGTTACAATCCCTTTAATTTTTCTAAAACCAAACTTCCGATCAACTGAAATTTCTTCCAATATACAATTCCTATCAGATATCCTTTCAAATAATCGGTAGACAAAGTACAACCAACTTTTTAGGTTTACTACTATTTTCACGGAATCTTTCAACATTGCAAAGAAAATAAACTGCAATAACGAAAAGTTTTCGTAGGAAAAGAAGAACATTTCGTTTAAAGTAGGTGCTAAAAAGTAACAAAGTCAAATCGATGTTTGAGCTTCCTAACTATTCTTAGAAAACCGTTTCCAATTTCCCAAGACAAAATGAATACTCATTAGTCACTCCAACTTCTAAGAGTATTTGAAGTAACTTTTCTTAGCAGCAAATCCCAACATCTGTCTATTTCTCTATACAATTCTCCTTGAGAAAAGATGATTTTGCACTGAAAAAAATGTGTGTAATAATACAACACATTTCACAAATTTCACAACTAAAATATTATTGTGAAATTTATAAAATCATATAGTATGCTGTAATTTCACAGTACTTAGTACTGTAAAATTCACAGTATTTACTGTGAGTACACTCCTAAGGGAACACTATATATTTACACTACATTTTGCTGGTCTTTTGTTTTCAGTGAATTTCACTCTACTTCCAATCTATATTTTTAAGTTTTTCCAAAATGTTTAAGATTATTAAGTTAAAATAATGAGAATTCGAACAGAAACTTTATTACGAACGTTACAATTTGCCGAATTCCTAAGTAACTTGTCTACCTAGAAGCCGAAATATTTAATACTAAAATAGCTGGAAAATTGTACATAGAGAGATAGTATCCATGTGTGTCAATGAAACTTTAGCTTCGAATATCCCGATTTCTACATGGAAGAATGGTCTGAAAATTTTGCAAAATAATAGTAACATTCTAAGAACCAAACTTTAAACTTTCATTAAATTATGATTT